>CM059195.1:86236421-86318921 GCA_030323885.1 Branchipolynoe longqiensis | reverse complement strand
ATACATCAACAGATGCACACGCACACCCACACACCCACACACCCACACACCAACACACCTACACACCCACGCACCCACCCACACCCCCGCACACCCACACCACCCACACACCCACACACCCACACACCCACCCCACCACACCCACACACCCACACACCTACACACCCACACACCCCCCCACTCACCCACCCACCTACACACCCATACACCCCACACCATAAACCCAGATACCTATACCCCCACACACCCACACGCTCCACACCCAAACACTTACACCCCCACAACCGCACACTCCCAACTCCCACACCCACACACCTATACACCTACACAGCCACTCATCCACACACACACCCACCCCACACCCACACACCTACATACTCACATACCCGAGACCTGACACCTACCCCACACGCACCCCAAAACTGACACCTATGCACACACCCACACCCACACACCCAAACCCCTCACACCCACACATCCTCACACCCCACACACAACACCCACACCACACCCACACCAACACACCCACATACTCTCGCACCCCATCGCCACAACCCAAACCCCATCCGATAACGCCCCCCCCCCCAACATCTTCACCTGACACCCCCACATCCACACCCACACCCCACACCCACACACACACCAACATCACCCATCCCGACACCCCATCCCGTCACAGTGGCGGTGAGTAAGAGCCTAATGTCATCCCTGCTGGGTGAACAAAGGAGAGAGCTGGCTATACACAGACCACGAGCGAGCATCACGTGACCTTCAAAAGTAGGTCACATTCCACAAACAAGGAGTGACTGAGGATCATAACTGGCCATCAACTGTCAGCCCGGCCTTCTAATTAATACCTCACTCACACTACTGCTCACGTCCGATTGCGACCACTTTGCGACAACAAAAATGGTCACAAGGTTCGCAAAATGATCCCAAATGGTCCTCAGTGGTTGCCGACCTCCTTGCGACCATTTTGGTCACACGCACATTGCAGCTACTGCACTAGAACTCTTCTTGCGACCAAAATCGTCACCCAGAGGTCGGCGACCACCGCTTAACTTGCAAGGAGGTCAGCTGGTGATTGTGGGTTCTCTGGTCGCAAGTTGTCGCAAGCTGCAGTGTGACTGTGGCTTTGAAACCACCAATGTGGATCTCGACGAGGAAGTCTCGGCCTGGCTGACAGGTCACCTTAAGCCCCAGTCACACTACAGCTTGTGACCACTTTGCGACCACCTTAGACCAAAGAACCCACACTCACCAGTGATGTCCTTGTGACCAAAACAATGGTTGCTGATGTCTGGGCGTCACTGGTGACTATGGGTTCTTTGGTCTAAAGTGGTCGCAAAGTTGGTGCAAGCTGCAGAGTGTAGTGTGACTGGGTTGTTAGAGAGTCTCCCCTCCTCCCCCACAACCCCTTTTCCACCCGGATGTCTCCGCCCCCCCCCCCCCTACCGCCTGTCGCACCTCACAGTCCTCCCCCAACACGGTGGAAAATGAGTAGGCGGTTTGGATGCAGTGACGGGTTAACAAACCAATGACTTAAAAATGTATACTTGTCGCTTCCTAGCCAGGCGCTCTGCAATATTAGGATAGGGCAAGGACTGGTTCGCTCAGTGTCAGGATAATGTGACTGAGTGGGATATCAGGTCATTGTGCTGGTGGCCTGGTATGGCACTGGGGCAGCACTATAAAGTCGGCATGAGTATGCACTGTCGCAAGTCGGTACCCATCCTGATATGACCTTAGATGTTGCTAGGATGTAAAACATCAACAAACAAACAAAAACTGTTGGGCTCACTAACGTTTAAGCTGCATAGTCCGATGGAATATCAAATTGTCAAAACCAAACCAATTATCTAGATTTGATTTTACATATATACCTTAGATACTGATGCACTTATTAAGCAGTTGTTTCTACATAGAAGGAAATACTGAGTCAATGTAACATAACCTGTTACTGCAGAAGTCTATGGTGTCAGAATGTTGGCAAGCTAGCCAAAACTAATTTTCCATGTTTGCACTCAAAATATCTAACAAGTTTACCACTTCAAATAAAAGTAACTTTGAACTAATGGAACGTAGATACTAGTGATCGATCTAATATATTTATTTGCTAGGACGTAAAACAACAACAAACAAACAAACAAACTGACCAGAGAGACTAACCACCAAGCGTGGTGCTACCATCTGGTGTCAAACAACAGACATTAATGAAGTTGAATTCCGGTAGATGGCACCACCGCAGCCTGAGGAGCCACAGACATCGCCGCCATGAACTTCCAAGCAGAGAAAGTGCAAATGTGATAGTATTTTGGTCTGCCGTTTATCTATTCACAAATCGTGCAGTCACTGCAAAGCCCCCTACTACAAGTTTTTCAAGAAAATCATTATCATCATAAAAACAAAAATAGATTTTTTTTTTTTTTTAAATATTCCTCAACAAGTTATAAAAAATGCTCTAATCATATATATGGCTTACAGACATCCCCACCAATCATTTATTTTGTTTATTTATACACAAAGCATACCAATAGTCGCTTACCCTACACAGTTCTGAGTGCTAGTGTGGCCTGCGGCGTTGCAATTTTCTGAAGTTAGCATAACTTCAACTTAAAAAAACCACAACCCCTTGCGGCAAGCTAAACACCATGTGGTCGCTGTACGGCTACCATATCCAACTTTACGGTCGGCGCACAGCTTTTAAAAAATGTGGATACTTGTGGCCACCGCACGCTGCAAGGCAGTTGTGACTCAGGCAATAGACTACATCACCTTTCTAGCCGCGCGGTGCATCGTGCGATGCGTAGAAGAAAAACAAACCCGCGAGAAGCACATGCTTTTATACACTGGGTCAGTTATCAAATGTGCTAGTTTCAGCTCAGTTCAGCTCTTCTTTGAAACATAGAATACCAACTAAAAAAATATATATAATAAATTAGGATATTAATCTTTTATCTAGCATTGCATTTACATCAATATAATTAGCAAATCTTATGCCATATTTATATCTATGGTTAATGACATATGTAGAAATAGAAAATGAGTCGGGTTAATCAGATATTGGTTATATATTTCTTTGAAACAAGTTTTTGTTGACACATTTGACATTTTAATATTTAGAACAAGAATTACTTATTGCTAATCAATGGTGACGTAAATATGAGCCTGTAAAGTGATGGAAATTGTATGTTCCTGAGCTCAAAATGCTTAATTAGTGAGAGTTGTATCTTAAACATATTCATTATATTATTATATTCTATCCTTCCATCCATGTTTGTGCCAAATTGTTATGTATTTTGATTAATTTTGAATAAAATCGAAGTCAGGGGAGCGGGACATAGCTCATGCAGTAGAGTGTCTGCCTGTGTAGGTGTGGGTCATGTGATCGATCCTGCTCAACGGACCCATTTGCAGTTTGGGCTATTTTCCATTCCAACCAGTGGTCCACAACTGGTTCATCAAAGGCTGTGGTATGTGTTGTCCTGTCTGTGGGAAAGTGCATACAAAAAAAACATTGCTGCTTATCAGAAAGAGTAGCCTATGAGATGGCAGTGGGTTTCCTCCAAAGAAATGTTCGAATGACCATATGTTTGATATCCAATAGCCAGTGCGATGATAACAATCGATGTGCTCTAGAGGCGTCGTTAAATAAAACAAACTTTTTGGTTTGTTTATTTATAGTTGGTTCTACGCAAGCAGAGTTTGCTCGGATTTAGACATGGCAGCCATTCACCCCTACTCTGTGTAGAAGTGAGGAGACATATTTTATCTAGGTGAAATGATGGAAGGGAAGGGAGCGATGCGGAGAGCCGAGGAGAGAGGAAGAGGTGGAGAGAGGGAAGGAAGGAGAACGAAAGGGAATGGAAGGGAGGCAGAGGGGAGGAAATGGAAAAGGGGGAAAGGGAGAAAGAGAGAGCGGGCAGAATGTACGAGAGTGGAATGATTAGTGTCAATCCTATCCGATAGGTGGCTCCACCGGACGTCCAACACACAACTGAACGGTGTCTCGACTACCTAATGTAGTTCTCATTTCTCCCACAGGTGCCGCCCTAAAGTAGAAGTACAACTGTGTCACGGAGGGTGGTTGTTGGTTGTTGGAGTTTTACGTCCTGGCAACATCTAAGGTCATATCAGGACGGGTACCAACTTATAACAGTGCACACTCATGCCAAATTTATAGTACTGCCCCACTGGGAGAACAGGCTGCCTAGCACCATGAGATGATATCCCACTCAGCCATATTATCCTGATTCTGAGCCAACCAGTCCTTACCATATCCTAATAAAGCAGAGCGCCTGGCTGGGAAGCGACAAGTATACATATTTAAGTCATTATGTGTTGCATCAACCCAAGAATCCCACAATCCCACCTCACTTTGACAACTAATTTAGAACTCTCTTAACACCATCCTGCTGCTATAATGATAGAGTGCCATCCAGTACCATCACTAGAAGTCACTGTAAATACCACACTTCAGCTACTGCACAAATACTAGACCAAGAACCCAACAACAACCGATGTTGTTGTTGGGGTTTTACGTCCTGGCAACATCTAAGGTCACATCAGGACGGGGACCAAGTTGTGACAGTGCACATTCATAGCAACTTTATAGTGCTTTCCCACTGGGAGCCCAGGCTCATATCCCACTCATATCCCATTCAGTCACATTATCATGACACTGAGCTAACCAGTCCTTGTCCTATCCTATTAATGCCAAGCGCCAAGGTAGGAATCGACAAGTATCAATTTAGGAAGTTATGGGTTTGATTTGGCTGTTGTTTGAACTCCCGAGTTTATCACATGGGAAGTCTGCGCTCTTTCCGATTTGGCAACCATGGCCACTAATCACAGCAACTAATCAATAAAATGGTCAGCCCACTGTCTCAGAAAGGGAGCCTAGGTGGAGAAATGGTTAGCATATTGGCCCAGAATGCAAGAGATGTGGCTTCGATTCCTGCTCTAGGGGTATTATTTCCCATCTTCATTACGCCCAACAACCCAACTTATTTGCGATGGTCAAAATCATGCTCGAATGATATTGGGTTCTAGGAGTGGTTAATAGGTTTCATTCAATATTAATGTTATTATCGTCTCTAATTTGTGATAACAAACCCTTTTTGAACAATGAATGTGTTTTCGGCATCGGAATTCCATTGGTAAACATTCTGAACATATGAGGAGTTCAGGCGCAAAACCAAGTAAGTCCACCCGACCTCTTTTGTTTTAAAATCAAGATTTGTATATGCCCATAAATATAATTCTCAGTAATTCCACTTTTCTTTGTATTATAGGGTTATGGGCAATGAACAAAATACTATGAAAGTGATAAATGAACCTTTATTCCAACATCTAATTGATTTCAGGCTTCCGATGTAAAATGTTCATCCATATTGCATGCAACATCTTACAAAAGTCAGGGTTCTGATGTAAAATGTCTGTTTATATTGCAACATCTAATAGATGTCAGTCTTCTATTGTAGAAGTCCGACCCATATTCCAAAATCTAACCACAATATCTAACTGACTCTATCCTTCGATGTAATATTTGTGGTCATATTTTGTAACATTTAACTGATATCAGACTTCTGATATAAAATTCTCATTCATATTCCCAAATCTAGCTACAGTCTTCAGGCTTTCGATGTAACATTTTCATTAATACTGCAACTGATATCAGATTTCAAATGCAAAATTCCTATCGATACTTCAACATCTAACCAAAATGTCTAACTGACGTCAGGTTTTCGAAGTAACATTTCCATTCATATTGCAACGTTTAACTGAGAGCAGACTTTCGATGTAACATTCACTTCCATATTGCGGCATTTAATAACAATATCTAACTGATACCAGGCTTCGATGCAAAATTTCCAATTTATATTGCGGCCATTATCTAACAGGAAACTTCTGATGTAACATTCCCATCCATACTCCAACATTTAACCACAAAATCTAACTGACGCATAGCTTTCGATGTAGCAGTTCGGTTCATATTGCACCATTATTAACTGATAGCAGACATCAAATGTAAAATTTGCATCGATATTACAACATTTAACTGATATCAGACTTCTTATTAAAGATTCTCATCCATATTGCAACATTAAACTAGAATATCTAACTGACGCTAGACTTCTGTGCAACATTTTCATTCATATTGCAGCAATTAACTGATAGCAGATTTTAAATGCAAAATTCCCGTCTGTATTCCAACATTTAACTAGAATATCTACCTGATGCTATTCTTCTATGCAACATTTTCATTCATATTGCAACATTTAACTGATAGCAGATTTAAAATGCAAAATTCCTGTCAGTATTGCAACATTTAACTAGAATATCTAACTGACACTAGTCTTCTATGCAACATTTTCACTCATATTGCAACGTTTAACTGATAACAGATTTAAAATGCAAAATTCCCGTCCATATTGCAACATTTAACTAGAATATCTAACTGACGCTAGACTTCTGTGCAACATTTTCATTCATATTGCGACAATTAACTGATAGCAGATTTAAAATGCAAAATTCCCGTCCGTACTGCAACATTTAACTAGAATATCTAACTGATGCTATTCTTCTATGCAACATTTTCATTCATATTGCAAAATTTAACTGATAACAGATTTCAAATGCAAAATTCCCGTCCATATTGCAACATTTAACTAGAATATCTAACTGACACTAGGCTTTCGATGTAACCTTTCCGACCATTTTGCGACATGTAACTGCCACCAATCTTCCGATGGAAATTTTACATCCGCTTTGCAACGCCTAACCACAATGTATAACTTGCGCCAGGCTTTAAATGTAATATTTCTGATAATTTTTTGCAACATCTAACCAACATCGGACTTCCGATATCTGATTTGTTCGAGATCCGATATATGCCGATGTCGGGTCGGCCTCACTATGCTAGCTGGGGGATCTGGTGAGTTGCTTGTACCGGTGCCCCAGTACACCATCCATCATGGACGCGGGTCTACACGGACACTTCTCATTGCATTCACTTAAGGAAGAGAACCCTTCAACTGCCCCATGCCTGCCCGAGAAGGTTCCAACTCACAACCCCAACCCCAATCTGCAGTTTAACGTCACTGTAAAACACCCTCTATAATAAGCCCGCATCTGCAATAAGACATTCCCAGTGTTTGCGAGTTTCCGTATTTACCGCATCAGAACACATTAAACAAAATATCATTCATAAAAATAATCTCCCCGGCTATAAATACCTCAGCCTATAGGACTCACCCCGATTTTAGATTTTGCTATAGCCAACATTGCGCTAATTTCTCAATATAAGCCGTGGCTTGTGGTAAACGCTTTACAGTAGTTGTAATATATGTGGACAAGCCTGAGTATAATGAGGGCTAACCCCTGGTTGTAACTGATATTAGTTTACTACGTCTTTTCTTAGCTTTGTTATAATTACTTTTACTTATTGGAAAATTGTATATATTTAAAGAACTAACCCTGTGTCATGTGAGGAATCATGAGTGGTAATGATATCTTCTTCCATTTGGAAAACAACTGTTTACTTGAGTCCGCAATGTACATTTTGGCTTAAATTTGCAGGATCAAATCAACATTGGGACGCTGGCCCCATTACAATTGAACACCACCCAAATCAAACACGGAATCACTAACCAGGTATTACCATAGTACTGCGCCTGCCTACCCACACGCCACACACCACACGCCACACGCCACACGCCACACGCCACACGCCACACGCCACACGCCGCACGCCACACACCACACGCCACACGCCACACTCCGCATGCCGCACGCCGCACGCCGCACGCCGCACGCCACACGCCGCACGCCATACGCCATACGCCACACGCCACACGCCACACGTCACACGCCACACGCCGCATGCCGCATGTCGCACGCCGCACGCCGCACGCCGCACGCCACACGCCACACGCCACATGTCACACGCCACACGCCACACGCCGCACGCCACACGCCGCACGCCGCACGCCGCACGCCACACGCCACACACCACACACCACACACCACATGCCACATGCCACACGCCACACCCCACACCACACACCCCACATGCCCCACATCACATGTCACACACCACACGCCACACACCACATGCCAAACCCCACAGGCAAATGCCACACGCCACACGCCACATGCCACACGCCACACATCACACGCCCACACCACACACCACCTGCCACATGCCACACACCACATGCCACATGCAACATGCCACATGCCACACACCACACCCCACACCCCACCCATCACACCCCACACCCCACATGCCCCACGCCACATGTCACACACCACATGCCACACACCACACACCAAACCCCACAGGCAAATGCCACATGCCACACACCATATGCCACATGCCACACACCACACATCACACAGCACATGCCACACGCCACACGCCACACACCCACACCACACACGACATGCCACACAACACACGCTACATGCCACATGCCACACACCCCACATCACACCACACACGCCACATCACACACCATACACCATACACCATACACCATACACCACACACCACACACCACACACCCTCACACCACACACCACACACCACACACCACACACCACCCACCACATACCATGCATCATGTACCCCACACCACATGCCACACTGACACATGCCACACACCACACACCACACTCCACACACCACATGCCACACTTCACATGCCACACACCACACACCACACCCCACACCCCAAACCCCATGCCCCTCACCCACACCCCACACCCCACGCCCCATGTGCCCCACCTCACATGTCACAAGCCACATGCCACACCCCACCACGCCACACCCACACCCCACACTACCACACCACCACATGCCACACACCACACCATCCCACACCCACACCGCCACATGCACACACCACATGCCACCACATGCACACACCACCATGCCACATGCTACACACCAGACACCACATCACACACCACATGCCACACACCACACCCCACCCACCATGTGCCATGCGTCACACACCACACACCAGACACCACACACCACACACCATGCACCATGCGCCACACACCACATGCCACATGCCACATGCCACATGCCACATCACATGTCACACATCACATGCCACACACCATAAGCCACACCCCACACCCCACACACCACACATCACATGCCACATGGCACACCCCACACACCCCACCCCACACACGCACCCCACACCCCACGTGCCCCACATCACATGTCACAAGCCACATGCCACACCCCACACGCACACACCACATGCCACATGCCACATGCCACACTCCACACACCACGCACCACACTCCACACACCACATGCCACACGCCACATGTACACACAACACACCAAATGCCACATGCCACACACCACACACCTCATGCCACACACTACACATCACACACCACACCACGCACCACATGCCACACACCACACACCACACACCATGCACCATGCGTCATGCACCACACACCACACACCACATACCACATGCCACACACTGCATACCACATGCCACATGCCACACCACACCACGCACCCCACACACCACATAACATGCACCACCCACCACATGCCACACGCGACATGCCACACACCACACACCCCACATCACACACCACACACCACATGCCACATGCACACGACACCCGCACACTCCACATGCACACGCCACACATCACATGTCACATGCCACATGCCACATACCAGATGCCACATGCCACACATCACACATCTGACACCACATACCTCACACCACACCTCACACCACACACCACACACCACACACCACACACCTCACACCACACACCACACATCTCATAACACGCACCACGCACCACACACCACACACCACACACCACACACCATGCACCACACACCACACACCCCGCACCATGCACAATGCACCATGCACCACACACCACACCCCACACACACCATACCACACACCACACACCACCCACCCAACCAACACACACCACACACCACCCGCCCTACATTACACACCACACCCCACATGGCACATATCACACACCACACATCTCACACCACAGACCACACACCACACCTCATACCACACACCACACACCACACACCTCACAACACACACATCACACCACACATCTCACACCACGCACCACGCACCACGCACCACGCACCACGCACCACGCACCACGCACCACGCACCACGCACCACGCACCACGCACCACGCACCACGCACCACGCACCACGCACCACGCACCACGCACCACGCACCACGCACCACGCACCACGCACCACGCACCACGCACCACGCACCACGCACCACGCACCACGCACCACGCACCACGCACCACGCACCACGCACCACGCACCACGCACCACACTGTAGGCTCACACCGGGCGCGGTGGCCTAATCGGTAGAGCGCGGCCCTCGCGTGCGGAAGGTCCGGAGTTTGGTTCCCGGTCGAGTCAAACCAATGACTTTAAAATTGATTCTTGTCGCTTCCTAGCCTCACGCTCATCATTAACAGAATAGGGCATGGACTGGTTAGCTCAGTGTCAGGACGATGTGACTGAGTGGGATATCGGGTCACGGTGATGGCAGGCTGGTCTCCAACTAGGGGCAGCACTATAGCATCACCATGAGTGCGCACTGCCACAATTTGGTACCCGTTCTGATATGCCCTTAGATGTTGCCAGGACGTAAAAACCCCGGCTCACTGCACCCTGTGCTAAACCCACCTACACCGTAGTCCACTTAGGAGGGCTGGCTGCAGTGTGTAGCTCAAGTCTCGTGACCTCTCGCGATGCGGCCATTGTGGCCGAGACCCTGTACCGGTTGACCCCTGGTCTGCAGCGTTTGTTGTGCAGGCAACGCACTCTGGGAGAAATTTGAGTAGTAGGTAAAGCAGACGCATTCGTGGGTCACGTGATCCAGGGCAGCTGAAGGTACCGACAACACGGGCAGTCGCCTGGGGCGCCATGTGCTAGGGGGCACCAAATATAATTTCTAAAAATTCTATACCGTCCTAGTATACTTGTAATGGCGCCCAGGGAGCCAGTAACCCTAGGGTTGACATGACATGTGATAGTTAGCATTCAACGCGGCAGCAACGGCTCTCTCAGAACATGCGCAGCCTAAAGCTATGATTTCCATATATGCAGTATACGGTATGCAGGTGGGAAGGTGGGTGCTGTGCCGCATGTGCTAACCAGGCCACTCCCAACTCCAGCCAATCAGGTGACAGCTTCTTCAGGGGGTGGTCATTTCCGGCGCCACGGATGCTACGATGCAGGGCTCCATTCGGTCGGAATTTTGACTAAGCACAATTCTTCTTCTTTTTCTTGATTTGTCAATCAGTGACAGTGACGACAACAACTCGTCATTTGTTGTGAATTTGCTGATGACCGATGAATCCAATTATACTCAGAATGTGCAGTGGCATGTTGGGACATATTTGGTGAATGATCGTTTTATTCGGCGAATCAAGGGATTTTTTTCAGCACCGAGGCACTGGTCTTTGATATTGTCACTGTCATGGTTAGGGTAACTTTGTACTAATATACAATATATATGTGTGCAGCCTCAATCAGAGAGTCTGCTAGGTTGGTTGTTGGAGTTTTACATCCTGGCAACATCTAAGGTTATATCAGGACGGGTACCAACTTGTGACAGTGCACGCTCATGGTGACTTTATAGTGCTGTCCCCGTGTGAGATGATGTCACCAGCACCATGACCTGATATCCCATTCAGTCACATTATCCTGACACTGAGCCAACCAATCCTTGGCCTATCATAATAATGCCAAGTGCCTGGCTAGGAAGCAGTAAGTATAAATTTGTAAGTCATTAGTTTGACTCAACCAGCTTGTCCTGATGTAGTGCTTATTTGTACATGGTATGAACAGTTGGCCCCAGATAAAACAGAACAACGATAAGACTGATGTGGTTGAGAAGAAGATATATATTCTCTGCTGGAGATATATTAAATGCCCCGACAGGCCTATAGGCGTTAACGGCCAGACGCAGCCGACATACAGTGCCTAGAGCCCCTCACAGGTGGCCCCAGTGTGGCCCATGTCATACTAGATAGGATACAGTGCTATACTATTACATAGGGCACTGAAGATAGGTAGTGTCCTTGTTTATATTCCCATAATGGATTATAGAGCACATATATCCTAGATCATAGAGTGGCACACACATGGAATAGGCTTCAACCCTAAATAGTCAAAGCTCCATCACTAGATGCATCGAAAAACAGACTTGATACATGTTGGTCTCAGTATCGGTCTAGTCCGCCCTCACCGCTGGACACCTATAATTATAGACAGGCCGAATCTATTGACAGACTTTTAATAGTATTTTGCCTAAATATATAAACAGAAGAGGATAAGTATGAGTAAGTATAAGTATACGATACCATATCAGAAATAACTATACTATGCTTTGTTGGATTAAGCTATGTACATTGTTTATCTTATATACATCATGCAATGGTCTGAATAATTAATCCTAATCCAAAAGAATAATCTACATTCCATGAATAAGATAGAGCCATGTGAGGAACAATGGAAGGAGGAAGAGCGATTGTGCACGATTGAAATTTCCCCTTCTTAATCAGAGAATACATGAAGAGAACACAAATGGATTCTTTCTTTCTTTCAGTAATCACCTTCCCACCCCCACCAGCACCACGATAATGAAGCCTGTACGATTATTCCAGGGTCCGATACAAACAGAATTCTCATCAGATTAATCATCAGAAGTGTACAAAGAGGCTTCTCGGAAGGGAATTGAATTGGGCCTGACAGAGAGTGGGATTTTGTTTATTTGAAGTTATTTCTTCATTGAAGTTTTTTTCATTGAACATTTTTGTTATTGAGGTTTTTTTTTGGGGTGGGGTATGTGGAGAGGGGTGGGAAGATGTGGGTAGAGAGAGTAGGGGATCGGTGTTTTCGTTAGTCTCGAGCCAATTTGGATTTCCACCGCTGTGGATAACTTACAGCGTCATCAAAGGCCAGTTGCTCTCATACCATGTCTATGTGGTGTGGGAGGTTAAAAATCCCTTGGGTCGGTAAAAGTGTAGGCTCGAGCTTTCTATCGATAAACTGTCTGATGGTGAAAACAAGTCTATTCAGGCTTATCCATAATAGGCAGTATAAATCTTCAAGAACAACAACAACAAAAAAAAAAAAAAAGAAACCTACTTTCCAATTGTAGTTTGTGGCCTTCGATATATTACTTGGGAGATTCCGCAAGAGCTCAGAAAGAAGAGTAATGCGCATGGCAAACACTACAGGATATTACTTTAGACAAAGCGAGAATGGGAAAGAGAGGGAAAGTGAAAGAGAAACCAATAAATAAGCAGTAGGCAGAATCAACCAAATTTGACATAGAAATCACTCACTATTCTAATTAAGATGCAATCATTTATTTAAGCCACATTCTGGATATTTGAGTTTCTGGATCACTGTTAGGCAGTAACTCAAGAAAGGACCAAAATGAAAAAGAAGGAAAAGTTGATTTTGTCTTATTTCGATATTGATTTCTACCCAAGCTGTTTGGCTTATTAAGTTGATTGAAAAGTCATGTTGACAATTTGGCACGGTGCTGTGTGCAGTGTAATTCTACTTACAAATATATGGATTTAACCATAGTGGCATAATGCGGCACTTAGTGACACATGCCATATCACTGGTGCCTTGACCAGGATGCAGTACACACTAATAATTATATCGTGGTTGAATCTGCCATCATCATCACTGGTCCTGATATGGCCCTAAATGTTGCTAGGACATAAAACAAAAACAAGATCTTCATCACTGGTGTTATGACCAGGATGCAGTGCAAGCTGGTTCCATCACCAGGATGCAGTAAAAGCTGGTTCCATGACCAGGATGCAGTACAAGCTGGTACCGTTACCAGGATGCAGTAAAAGCTGGTACCGTGACCAGGATGCAGTACAAGCTGGTACCGTGACCAGGATGCAGTACACACTGGTTCCAGGACCAGTATGCAGTACAAGCTGGTCCCAGGACCAGTATGCAGTACAAGCTGGTGCCATGACCAGGCTGCAGTACAATCTGGTGCCATGATTAGGATGCAGTACAAGCTGGTTCCATGACCAGGATGCAGTACAAGCTGGTTCCATGACCAGGATGCAGTACAAGCTGGTTCCATGACCAGGATGCAGTACAAGCTGGTACCGTGACCAGGATGCAATACAAGATGTTTCCATGACTAGGATGCAGTACACGCTGGTACCATGACCAGGAAACAGTACACGCTATTCCCATGACCATGATGTAGTACAAGTTGGTACCATGACCAGGATGCAGTAAAAGCTGGTTCCATGACCAGGATACCCGACTCTGTCATATAATCATGATATGTAAGAAGCCACTCCTTGCCCTGTATTAGTAAGGCCAAGTGCCTGGGTCGGTGGTGTCAAGTAACAGCTCGTTAAGCAGAGAGGGGCCAAGTTGCCGGGCAATTTCCCTAAAATATAGCTATATAATCTGGTGCTGGTGGCCTGGTCTCCCAGTTGGGAAGCACTATGAAGTCACGATAAGTGCACCCTGTGATAAGTCAGTGCCTATCCTGATGTGATCTTAGCTATTGCAAGGGTGTAAAACCCCCTCCAAAACAAACACATGTCTGTTTAAAGTTGCGTAGTCCTATGGTTTTGAGTTTCTGTCATTTTTCTGAGATAAATATATTAAATTGATTGTTATTATCTACCTTACTATAGTTTGAAGTAACTTTTAATTTTAAATCGCTAACTTGTGATATATTTGAAGTGCAAAAATGTAAAATTAGTTTTGGCAAGTTTGGCAAAGCTCTGACACCATAGGCTTCAGCAGTAACAGGTTCTGTTAACTTGATTCAGTATTCGCGTTTATGCAGCAACAAATGCTTAATAAGTGTATCATTATCTAAGTTAGATATGTAGAATCAATTTTAGGTAATTGGTTTGGTTTTGAAAAGTTGATGCTTCATCGGACGCTGAAACTTTAAGTCCTTCGTTTGAAGTGATACATGATGGATGTGTCTTATATAACAAGTAGACAATGTATCTGATGGAGACTGTGAGAGGGGAGGCGCAGTCACACGTGACCTCCACACAAGCCATGTTAACCGTATTGGCTGCACGTGACCTGTTGTCCAAGGCGCTCATATCCAGGATAGTATATCTAAGTAGCAGTGAGCACAATCAAATCACAGGTAGCGGTAGGGGAGGGGCCAGGATACATAGGTAGGTGACAGTAACTCATCAATCATGATATTGTGAGCTGGCACCGTGGCCTAATCGTAGAGCGTGGGCCTCCTGTGCGGAAGATCGGGAGTTCAGTTTCCGGTTCCCGGTCGAGTCAAATTGATGACTTTAAAATGTAATGCTTGTCGCTTCCTAGCCTGTCACTCGGCATAAATAGGATAGGGCAATGACTGGTGACCTTTGATCTTGCAAGGCCGTAAATCTCCAAAAACCAACCAACATGATATTGTATCTAGAGAGGGTATGCATGCTAGGTATGAATCAAAATGCGAACATTTTGCCATACACCTACACTAACTGCTAGGCCCCCAGTCCGGCGGTGAAGCTATGTTCTGTTCTTATATATAATTGATTACCGTGTGTACCACCAGGAGTGATCTTTCTAGCTAACCGTCATCAGACGCGGTGGCCGAGTCGGTAGAGCGCTGGCCTCGTGTGCGGGATATTGGGAGTTCGGTTCCCGGTCGAATCAAACCAAAGACTTATAAAATTGATACTTGTCGCTTCCTTGCCAGCCTAGCAAGGACTGGTTGGTTTAGTGCCAGGGTAACCAGCCTGAGTGGGATATCAGGTCACGGTGCGGGTGGCCTTGTCGACCAGTGGGATAGCACGATGAAGTCACCATGAGTGTGCACTGGTACAAGTCGGTAGTAGTCCTGATATGACCTTAGATGTTACCAGGATGTAAAATTCCAACAACCAACCTACCACCTGGTTTCATATTACTGGACTTCTGGGTGGTTCGTAATGTTACAACGGTTACCGGGTGCAGAACTGCAGCAATATAGAGCGGCACCGATAAATCAGTCCAATCTTTAGTTGAAGATTAATCTTCTGGTGGGATGGTTCTAGAAGCTGGGGATGTCTTTACAACAATTAAATGATGAATGGTTGCGGCGGCCCAGAATCACTCCCGTCCGGCGGTAGCACAGCACTTGTATCCAGTAGACAGCATCAAGGGTTTAGGAGGAAGGGACAGGTAAAGGTGGGTCCAACGGTTCCAGCAAAAAGAAGAAAGCGAGAGAAACGATAAGGTAAAGGGCCCCACCCAAGCAAACAACTCCCTTGATCAGGGGAAGAAGTAAGCCTGGGAGAAAAAAAAAGAATAGAGTATAGGAAAGAGAAATGCGGAGAGTTGAGTCAAATGACCGTGTCTATTTGCTCTATGGTGACCAGTCGGCGAGCCAAAGACACGGACAGACTAAGAGTAGAAAGCGAAATGCTGGCAGGCTCCCCCTCCTGGAACTCTTTTTAGACAATATCAAGGAGGAGCATGGCCAGCAGCTAGGTGATAGAGAGAGGTGTGGACGAAGTGCGGTCAGGATAGCAGGTGATACTACTGCTTGTGCTACCTGGCCCTGAGCGACCTGGTTACCAGCTCACTGCATCCACCATGGGGAAATATGACTCGGTGGTGGTCACGTGCGTTCGTACTCCCTTATTATCGGCCACTCTCACTCAGCTTGTGTTACTTTAAAGTTGAAAAGTCCGATGGTTTTGAGTTTCTGTAATTTTTCTGTGATAAGTAACTTTATATTAAATGGCTAAGTTTTGAGATATTTGAAGTGCAAACATATAAAATTAGTTTTACCAAGCATGTCATTGGCTTCAGCAGTAATAGGTTCTATTAAATTGATTCAACATTCTCTTCTAGTTGGCAATACATGCTTAATAAGTGCATCATTGTCTAAGCTAGATATGTCGAATAAATTCTAGATAATTGTGTTGGTTTTGACAATTTGATGCTTCATCCAGACTACGCAGCTTTATTAAAGAGAGGTGGCCTTTTGGGGTCCAGACAGAGTTCGCTAAACCAACTACTTGTATTATCCTTCATGGTATAGATTTGTACATAAATAACAAATAAATTACAACTCTTATTCTAAGAGAAAAAAGTCAACAAGACAAAAAATTATCTTGTGGCGTTCTCTGTGGCGGAGTGGTTAGAGTGTCTGACTTTTTTCTAGGTCAGACTCCTAATCTGAGGGTCGGTGGTTCGATTCCCCATGCCCCCATCTCTGCCAATTTGGATTTCCACCGCTGTGTATAACTTACAGCGTCATCAAAGGCCGGTTGCTCTCATACCATGTCTATGTGGTGTGGGAGGTTAAAAATCCCTTGGGTCGGTAAAAGTGTAGGCTCGGGCTTTCTATCGACCAGCAGTGGAATGAGGAAGACCAGTCGTCTATGACTGAAATTTCCCCTGCTTAAACAACTAATGGACCAAAAAAAAATCCTCTCTCTCGCGTAATAACTTAAATAATATAACAAATAAAAAGAAAGAAACCAATTAAAACGAATACCCTTTGGATATTTCTATTAAGCCCTGGTCAGATAGCTGTTAGTGGATGTAGTTGAATGCAGGTGGAGATAGTGGCGGCTAACGTGGGCCAAACGTGGTGTAAGTTTGTTAAACTACGTTGAAATACATTAAGATACAGCAGGTTTTGGTTGATGAGCCACCAAATGATACAGATAAATACGTTATGGTATGGGTGACGGTATGTTCAACTACATTCAACTAAGTTCAACTACTTTCAACTATGTTAGCCTCCACTATGTTCAACTATGTTAAACTACATTCAACTACGTCCACTAATGGCTATGTGACCACGGCAAGCAGAACATGGAACAGCCATGGTTTTGTGCGGGTCAAAGCACACTAGAGTATGCTAGATTACGCTAGAGTACATTAAGAGCTACGTTGTACTACATTCGACTTGCAACAGTACGTTAGCATCATGGATGCAAATTCAGCCTCTAACATACCGCTCTTTTGAACATGTCCACAAATTTAATCGGAGATCACGGCTCACCCACGTTATTACCAAGTTAACATCAAGGACAAGTATGGATGCCAGTATGTTCAACTACGTTCAATTACGTTCAACTACTTTCAACCACCTTAGCCTACGTTCACCTACGTCCACTAACGGCTATGTGACCAGGGTTTTAGGGTCTGGGAGTTTTCCAGTTCTAGAAACTGTTCTAGTTTCATACCGAAAACAAAGATGTGCTTTATAATCTATTATGACAATATAAGGAAAGACACTATCATCTTCAGTTATATCTATATTAGTGTATTGCGAACTGCGGCTATTGTATGCCAGCGAGTTAGTTCCTGATTTGGCCACATCGGCGCCACTCGGAAGGTTTACAACCATCATATTATATATATATATATAATGTAAATGGATAAGAAACCACCCTAAGAAACAACAATATCAAATGGGAATCAAGTGAAGGGTCAAATTGTGCATAGGTTAGTAGTTCACACACCAGGAACCAGCAGTAAGAAACCGTGTTAACTACACACACCAGGTGGATGACGATTGATCAGCGTAGCGGCCCCTGGTGGGTGAATGGTAATTACTACCGCGGGTGTCTTCATTAGGACCGGAAGTGGTGGGGGTTGGGGTGGGGGGGTGGAGCAGGGGGTGTGGGTTAGTGGAGGTTAAGGGAGGTGGTGGACAGTGGTCCAGGAGAGATTCAGTGTTCCTGCGTCCGTTATTGGTAAAGTGCCTGTCACACCTTACCAGATTGATTACCGGACCCAACTGGACAAAGAATTTTCTAGTCCAGTGGTGTTCGGTATCAAAATGTACCTAAATGTGATGTTATGTTCCGCTATCGGATCAAAGGCTGCCGGATGAAACGGATGCTAAACGGACAAGGAATGTATATTAACGAATAGCCACCGGATGATAACTGGATGATAACTGGACGACAATCGAATGTCAAACAGACGGACCAAACATCAATCGGACACGTAACGGACTGTTCCCGGACGTGCCAAATTCCTGCAACACCATCAACGGACTCTGCAGGAAGCAAAGTGGAGAAGTACCGGATGAGGTACCGGACATGAACCGGACAAAACGGACTAAACAGACTTAAAACAGACACCAACCGTACACATCAGTCCGGTGGTGTCTGGTACAAGTTTTGTGCATGTTCAAAACTTGCCACCGTACACACCGGACACCACCGGACAGAGAATGGGCATGCCAGATGCATACCATATATAAACCAGACGTTGACTATTTCATTGGACAGTGTCCTTTTTCTATCCGATACCCCAATCCGGTAAGGCGTGACTGAGCCAATGGTAGCAACCTGTCAGCAGGTTCAAGCAGCGTCCTGGTGAAATGATGACGTCAGCAAAAAGCTCCCCTGTGAAGGTCTTGTCCACCAGAAGGTTGACCACATTATCCTCTGCCAAACCATCCTCATCCACACGATCCTCCACCAACCTCCACCACACCATGCTCCACCACACCATCTTCCGCCACACCATACTCCACCACACCATCCTGCACCACACCATCCTCAACCACACCATTCCCCTCCACCATTAATGACAGTGTAGCAGACTGAACAAGAATCCCTTCACTTCGCATACTTTATATGAAGAGTTCAGGTGCAAAACCCTATAAACTCCAATCCAAAAATGCAATTAAAATGACAGATTTTGACCTGAAAATAATTTTTATTCTGACTAATTCCACTTTTATGGGGATGGCATGGATTATGGAACAATGACCAACAAGTAGGAACGTGAACAAATAATCTGTTTTGGAGGTTTGATTCCAACGTTTATCCCAATTTTTGGATTCGCGTTTACATGGTTTTGCGCCTGAACTCTTCATATATATATATTATCCTGGTGAACTTTCAGACCGGACCGAGTTGTGGGCATTTGAAAACTGCCCACAACGTCACCCGACTGCCCATAACGCGGTAGAAAAGACTACCAAAATGCCCACATCCCAGGTAATATGAATCTATATGTATATATATATGTATATATATACATGTATATGTATACCATATACAATCATTATATATGCCCGCCCACCAATTCATTAAGTACACACATTATGTATTAGTCATCACTCGCTCTATACCTCTTTGATCTCCATTACTCAATACAACATTCTCCCCTGGATGGAACCCCTCTAATAAGCCGCTTCCTGTGTTCCTACCCAGGCTGTGTCAGACAAGTCGATACAGCGCCTAATTCAGGCATTGACCGGCAGTAATCGGCACAAGCCGGCATTCGTCTTAACGTTCCATAGTCCGATGGTTTTAAGTTTGTTATTTTCTGAGATAAATATATTAGGTTGATGGTTATAATCTACCTTACTTTAGTTTGAAGCAACTTTCATTTTAAATGGCTAACTTAGGAGATATTTGAAGTGCAAACATTCAAAATTAATTTTGGCAAGCACATCAAAACTCTGACACCATTGGCTTCAGCAGTAAGAGGTTATATTCAATCAACTCAGCATTCACTTCTGTCCCGCAATAAATGCTTAAAAAGTGCATCAATATATAAGTTAGATATGTAGGATCAAATCTAGGTAATTGTTTTGGTTTTGAAAATTTGATGCTTTTATCGGACTATGCAGCTTTAAATGTGGGGGTGGGGGGGGGGGTGCCCATGGATGAAAGGGTACTGATTGTGGAGCTCCATTAGAATACCAGACGGGGTGGCCGAATGAGTAGAGCATCCGTCTCCTGTTTTGGGAGATCGGGAGTTGTGGATTCGAATCCTGGTCGAGTCAAACCAATGACTTTCAAATTGAGACTTGTTGCTTCCTAGCCAGGCGCTCGCCATTATTAGGATAGGGCAAGGACTGGTTGGCTCAGTGTCAGGATAATGTGACTGAGTGGGATATCAAGTCATGGTGCTGGCGGCCTGGTTTCCCAGTGGGGCAGCACTATAAAGTCACCATGTGTGCACTCTGTTACAAGGCGGAACCCGTCCTGATGTAATCTTATATGTTGCTAGGACGTAAAACAACAACACACAACAAAGCCATTAGTATCCAGTAGCTAACTGCAATTTAAGTTATTTAAATATGGTGGAGGATTGTGCGGTTAGGGATGGTGTGGTGTGGTGTAGGATGGTGCGGTGAGGGATGGTGTGATGGAGGATGGTGTGGTGTGGTGTAGGATGGTGCGGTTAGGGATGGTGTGGTGTGGTGGAGGATTGTGCAGTTAGGGATGGTGTGGTGTGGTGTAGGATGGTGTGGTGTGGGATGGTGTGGTGTGGTGTAGGATGGTGCGGTTAGGGATGGTGTGGTGTGGTGTAGGATGGTGTGGTTAGGGATGGTGTGGTGTGGTGGAGGATTGTGCGGTTAGGGATGGTGTGGTGTGGTGTGGGATGGTGTGGTGTGGTGTAGGATGGTGTGGTGTGGGATGGTGTGGTGTGGTGGAGGATTGTGCGGTTAGGGCTGGTGTGGTGTGGTGTAGGATGGTGTGGTGTGGGATGGTGTGGTGTGGTGTAGGATGGTGTGGTGTGGGATGGTGTGGTGTGGTGTAGGATGGTGTGGTGTGGGATGGTGTGGTGTGGTGTAGTATTGTGTGGTTAGGGATGGTGTGGTGTGGTGTAGGATGGTGTCGTGTGGGATGGTGTGGTGTGGTGTAGAGTGGTGTGGTGTGGGATGGTGTGGTGTGGGATGGTGTGGTGTGGGATGGTGTGGTGTGGGATGGTGTGGTGTGGGATGGTGTGGTGTGGGATGGTGTGGTGTGGTGGAGGATGGTGCGGAGGGGTAAGTATATAACAAAATGTTGCAAATGTGGCACCGACAAAACTAACCTTATTCAGGCTCGCGCCTAACAGCTAAGATGACAAGGCAAACACCAAACTGAGACAATTGCTGTTCAGCGATGACAACAAGCCGCAATGCGACTTACTCGTTATGGACAGGGTAAATAAACCATCACACAAAAAAGCGAAAAAAAGCAGAATTACAACATCCAAGTTCATTGGTGCTGTGACCAGAATGGTGTAGACCAGTGAACGGTCTAACAGTTTGTAATGTACTGGTGCTCGGCCGTGTGAGCCCATGCATACCACTTACTCTCCCCAGGTGCGTTCTGACAACTGTCTGTCAGTTCACACCTGATGCCCCTCTCCAACAAACTCATAAGAAAGAAAGGGAAGACAAGACGCGCAAGATTGACACTGAAGAAGTTGTGCTTTATTGGTATCAACTCCAGTTCACCTACTAGCGACCTATCACCCTCACTCCTTACCTCCTGTCCGCACAGATCCTCATTACTCTCTGTAGTATGTATAGTGCCTGCCTACAGCCCATTGAACCGGAGTCCCATGGTTGTTGCACTCAGCTCAGTTTGTATATGGAAAGTGGAGCTTCAGACAGAGTGTCTGGGTTCCTGGACAAGAGTGTCTGCTGATTGATTGATTGATTGGTGGTTGCTTTACGCCGTGTTGGCAGCATAGGCCATATTCACGGCGATAAATGTTTGTTTTTTGTTCAAACCATCGCTTTTACATGTAAAAGCAGACAATCAATTATGTGCCAATAGACACTAATTAAATTAGAAAGCTCACAATCATATATCTGTGGTCAAGGGAAAACAAATTCCCATAGAAAAGAAAAGTTTCATTAATAATTAATAGAATCCATTTAGTAAACTATATAAGGTGGTACAGTCCAGCTGCCCTCAAAAAGGCCTAAAATGTTTTCCTGTTTTACCTTAGTAAAAAGGTCATGCATACTGCCTGCAGTGTAGAACCGTTGGCGCAGGGCCAAAAAATCAACGCAACTTAGTAAAATGTGTTTGAGTGTCAGTGGGGACTGACACCCGATACATTCAGGGGGAGGTTCCCCCTTAAGCAGAAAAGCATGTGTAAGCCACGAGTGGCCAACACGGCAGCGACTAAGGACCACTTGGTTCCGCCGACCTCCCGCATGAGTCTGTGGTGGCTTTCCCACAGATGGTTCAATTTCTTTAAGTTTATTGATGTTTTCATCCCACTCATGTTGCCATTTGGATTTTATGTGGGTGGCTATTAGTGGTTTCAGATCAGAGTGAGGGATCAGACACCAGCGTTCTGAGCACTAACAAATGAACTTCGGTTCGCAAACAAATAATTGAATTGACATGAAAGAGTGTCTGCTGCTAGAGTGTCTAGCTCAGAGTCTCCCTTAATAGTGTCTCCTTCCAGAGTGTCTGGAGAAGTGAATGAAGAATAATATATATCAGAGTGAGGTCTGTGGTCAGGTAGTGCAAGGGGTGCAGGTGACTGGGCCTCCCACAGCCAGCCAATCAGACACCCTCTATAGCCTGCTGGGCAACGCCCTAATAGGGGCAGCTGACACTCAACCTCAGCTGCAGGTGGTATACATAATATATGCAGAGTGGCCTGTTTCTAGGTAGTGTAGTTTGAGAGATATTTCACCTTTTCTGTATGAAGATTGCTCATGTCCATTGACAATGCACTGAGTTTGCCGATATGCACAGGGCAAAAGGTCAATATCTCTCTGTGTGCCAAGTGGTTTGTTTCTAAGTTGCGCACTTTTAGAGATATTTAACTTTTTTTGTGTATGAAGATTGCTCATGGCCATTGACAATGCATTGAGTTTTCCAGTACGTGCAGTGCAAAACGTCAGTTTTATTCAAAACTAATAGAAATGCAGAACCCTAACCTTATAGATTTAATATAATCTGGTTGTTAAACATTTGATCCATTTTTGTGCCAAGCGCTTTGTTTCTACGTTGTGTGGTTTGAGAGTTATTTCACTTTTTGTGTATGAAGATTGCTCACTGCCATTGAGTTTGCAGTGTGACTGTTTATTATCCGGCAGCCAAGCTGCGCATGCACTGACCTAATTGTGTGTGCTGACGTCATATGAAATAGGTCTATTAGTGCAAATCAAGTTCCACAAATACCCACTAGGTGAGATATGGCGATGATATGCACGATGGGCCCCTCTATACTCTGGGTATTAATACGATGCATTGGTGTTCGCCACACACCCTAGGTGGCGCCCCATTTGTAACCAGCCTCCTGTGTAGCTAACCCATTTTTCATATATATATGAGCCTGTCTCAAAAGGTGATAACTCTTCATTTTTTTATCAATTGTAATGATTGACGCAAACCAGCACAGAAATGGTTACACTGAAAACACAAGGATAACGGCTTCAAATCAATATGTATTCTATTGGGATTATGAAACACCATGTAAAAAACAAATCAGTTTATCCTGAGCAAATGCATAAGCAGATAGTATGTTGATCGTTACAATGGACAAAGTTTTGTCCCATATTGATCCACACCTTTTGAGACAGTCTCATATACCACCGGACGCGCTGGCTGAATCAGTAGAGCACAGGCCTCCAATGTTGGAGCTCGGGAGTTCGATTCCCAGTCGAGTCAAACCAATGACTTGTAAAATTGATACTTGTTGCTTCCTAGCCTGGCACTCAGCATTAATAGGATAGGGCAAGGACTGGTTGGCTGAGTGTCAAGATTAAGTGTCTGAGTGGGTTATGGGGTCATGGTGCCGGCGCCTGATTTCCCAGGGGGGCAGCACTATAAAGTTGCCATGAGTGCGCACTAGCACATATTGGTACCCGTCCTAATTTGATCATAGGCATTGCCAGGACGTACAATTCCAACAACCAACCGATCATATTTATATGATTGTGTCTGACTCATACATTTTTTTTTTGGCAGGGGGAAAATTTTATGCACACCGTATATGTCCCAATAGAAGCATGCTACCCAATAGAATCACACACCCCTATTTCAAGATTGAAAGCATGCACAAATTTATGATCATATTCAGACTGAATGCACATAAAATAATACAATTCCACATTATTTAAAAAACAAATCCACTTTGAATAAACACGCATCCATGTGTCTGCACTCGCGCAGTTATTTACACAAAGTTTCACATGATTTTTAAAGGAGTTAATTGAAATTTGTGACAGTGTGCACTCATGGCGAGTTTGTAGTGCTGTCTCATGGGGAGACCAAGCCAATTGCACCATGCCCTGATTTCCAACTCACTCAGATTATCCTGACAGTCCTTGCCCTATCCTAGTAATACCTAGCATCAGGTTAGATAACAAGTATCAATTTTGCAAATCATCAGTTTGACTCGACTGGGATTCAAACCCTGACCATCCGCATGGGAAGCCTGCGCTCTACCCGATTCAGCCACCGTTGGTGGTAGACTAAACATGGGTAGTAGTCTGTACATGAGCCCTACTACCACACGGTAGCGGCGGAGACTAAGCCGCACACCTATGGAGTTACACTGAACTGTGCTAGCCACCGGGCAGACCCGACTGGGCTGCCCTCTACTAGCTCACCCTCCGACCTACCTATAGAGTCGATGTGGGATCTGGCGAGCGATAGGGCGGATCAGATGACTGTGTATGCCGCAGAGAGCAGATTTGTTCAATAAACCAAGGTGAAGCGTACTTATATTGGATCTTGGCGTTCTTCCATGTGTGCATGGCAGGGTGAGAGTCGGAGGGCCGTAGGCCATTATACATTCATGCCAAGATGTATGGCCTATCGTTATCTCCTTCCCGACTCCTACCAATGTCTCCTTCTCTACTCCTATCAACTTCTCCCCAGTTTACCGGGCAAGATCGCCTAAGCAGTACAGCCCAGGTGTCGTGTGCGGAAGGTAGGGAGTTTGGTTCCCGGTTGAGTCAAACCATTGGCTTATCAAATTGATACTTGTCGCTACCTAGCCTGGCACTTGGCATTAATAGGATAGGGCAAGGACTGGTTGGCTCAGTGTCAGGATACTGTGACTGAGTGGGATATCGGGTCATGATGTCGTTGGGAGACCTGATTTCCCAGTGGGCGAGCACGATAACGTCACCATGAGTTTGCACTGTTACAACTGAGTTCCCCTCCTGATTTGACCTTAGATGTTGCCAGGGAGTAAACCTCTAACAAACAGCAAATCTTCTCACTCTCAACTCCAGGCTATAGATTTGTACACCATTGTGCATGACACACTAAGTTTAAATCCATAGTGCGCATAAGTAAGAGCATACGCCTGTCCCCCAGTAAGTATAGTCACGTGACCTCAGTTAAGTGGAATCATAACTCTCATTACTTTGGAGAATAATGTGTGTAATATCGAATGGAGCGCTCATTGCTCGTCTATTAGGCATGATTACCTTACGTTGGTTGGTTGTTTCTTGGAGTTTTATGTCCTGGCGACATCTACGGTCATATTAGGACGGGTAACGACTTGTGACAGTGCGCACTCATGGTGACATTTTAGTGCTTCCCCACTGGGAGACCAGGCCACTAGCGCCATGTCCTGATATCCCACTCAGTCACATTATCCTGACACTCAGTCAACCAGTCCTTCCCCGATCCTAACACTGCCGAGCACCTGGGTAGGAAGCTATAAGTATAAATTGTTAAGTCATTGGTTTGACTCGACCATGGTGCCGAATCCCACGATCTACCAAAACTGGAGATGGACGCTCAACTCATTCGGCCATCCGGTCTGGTCTCATGACTTTAGAGCTACTAATCATAGCCACATTCTTTTCTATGTTAAAGCTGCACATTCTGATGGTTTTTAGTTTCTGTCATTTTCTGATATAAATAAATATATTGGGTTGATCAATATAATCCACATCACTTAAATTTGAAGTAAATGTGATTACTAACTTAGCAGATATTTGAAGGGTAAACAGACGGGATGGCCAAATACATTAGAGCGTCCGTCTCCCGTGTTGGTAGATCGTGGGATCATGGGTATGAATCCTGGTCGAGTCAAATCAATGACTTCAAAATTGATACTTGTCGCTTCCTAGCCAGGCATTCGGCATTATTGGGGTACGGCAATGACTGGTTGAATTAGGAAGACCAATCGTCCACGATTGAAATTTGCCCTGCTTAAACAACTAATGTACCAACAACAAAAAAACAAAAGAACATGTTAAATTAATTTTGACCTGCTTGGGAGATATTTGAAGTATAAAGAAGTACTATTAATTTTGACTTGCTTCTCAAAACTTAAGTTCCAGAGGCTTTAGCAGTAACAGGTTCTATTTAATTGACGGTGTTGTTGTTGGTTGTTGTTTTATGTCCTAGTAACATCTAAGGTCATATCAGGACGGGAATGGACGTAGCACGTCCTTCTATATGCTCACATACTCACTAAGCACACCAGTATCTAAACTGAATATGTAATGTCAAATTTAGATAAGTTGATGATTTTAGCAGACAATGAAGGTTGAATAATTACTGGCCTTTCGGGGGTAATTTTATGTTTTATGTGAGAAGGCTTTTTTCTGACTGCTGGGACCAGACTGGGTAGCCGAATGAGTTGAGTGTCCGTCCCATGTTTTGGGAGATTGGGGAATCCAAACCCTGGTCGAGTCAAACCAATGACTTAAAAATTAATACTTGCCACTTCCTAGCCTGATGCTTGGCATTAATAGGATATGGCAAGGACTGGGTGGCCCAGTGTCAGGATAATGTGACTGAGTGGGATATCAGGTCATGGACCTGGCGGCCTAATTTCCCAGTGGGGCAGAAATATAAAGCTGCCATGAGTGCATACTGTCACAAATCTGTATCCGTCTTGATATGACCTTAGATGTTGCTAGGACGTAAAACAACAACAAACAAACAACCAACAATCTGACTGCTCAGGGAGGGTAGTAGAGATTGAAAGCTGTCATGGAGTTGATGCTGTCATTTACAGGAGAATGAGAATTAAAGTACAAGCACACTGCTGCGCCTCATTTTCACATGTTCTACCAGATACCTGTCTAGTTCACTACTATAGTACACTCATTTTATTTAGCGATACCTCTAGAGCACATCGATTTTTATCATTGGCGATTGGACGTCAAACATATGGTCATGCTGACATATTTCTATGGAGGAAACCTGCTGCTGCCACATAGGCTAGTCTTTCCGACAAGCAGCAAAGTGGCTTTATTATGCACTTTTCCACAGACAGGACAGCACATACCACAACCTTTGACGGACCAGTTGTGGTTGATGAACACTGGTTGGAACAGAAAATAGCCCAAACTGCAAATGTGTCCACTGAGCAGGATCAATCAGATGACCCATGTTATATATGGTGTTATCTGCAGGGCAGCGGCGCGACGGCCGGGACCGAGCAGAATGGATGAACCAGTGTAGTGGTATCGCACGGGCTGAATAAAGCATTAAGTAACTAGACCTCAACGTGTGCAGTCGTTGGTCGCTTAATCACATTACATGGTGTCAGACGTGGAACCTTAGACGGACATGTCACTACCAGGGTTGAAGCCTCCCGGCCCGTTGAATTTGGAGGAAAACATTTCCGCGAATTGGAAGACATGGCTGCATGCTTTCAATATATACGCCTCCGCAGCAGGAGTCCAAAGCAGGAGCGAAAAAGTTCAGTGTTCGGTATTCCTGCATGTCGCCGGAACCGAGGCGCAGAAACTACATCAATCGATGCGGTTTACCGCCGCCGAGAGAGACAAACTACAACCGCTAAAGGAGGCATTCCGGGCTTACTGTGAGGGCAAAACCAACATCACGGTAACCCGGTATAAATTCAACACCTATAACCAGGGCCAACAGTCAATGGACGCGTACATCCGGGAGTTGAAACACCGAGTTGGCCTATGTGAGTACGATGTACTAGAGGAATCCCTGTTACGAGACAGACTGGTAAGCGGAATCAGGTGCGACAAGCTGAGAGATCGCTTACTCCAGACACCAAAACTGACTTTACAAATATGTGAGGAAATGTGCCGTCTAAGCGAACACCAAGCCAACCAGTTATCCGCCGGGAACACGACCGACTACACGCTGGATGCTATACAACAGCGCGAGTCGGCACGCCAACAGTTCCAACCATCAGGAGGCCGCCAACAGGCCTACCGGCGACCCGCCGCGAGGGGCGGTCAACAAAGCCGAAATGCAGCCAGCCAACCGAGATGCGGCTGGTGTGGCTACTCACATCGCTCTGACCGAGACGCTTGCCCGGCCAGAGGAAAGACGTGTGATGTCTGCAGTAAGGTCGGTCATTTCGCAAAGGTGTGCCGAAGCAAAACATCAACGGTCAACGAGATTACGGTGGGCAACGCAGACAACGGTGATGAGTGGCAGGGCGACCAGGATGACACAGACCTGTTCGTGGGCGAGATGTCTGAGGATGCGCAGGATCGAGATCAGTTATGGTACGAGACCATACCTGTAGGAGGGCGTGACATCCGTTTCAAGCTAGACACCGGCTCGGAAGCCAACATCATCCCCAGAGACGCCTTCACAGGGCTGCACGCAGAACTCAACCAGGCCAAGTGCCGCCTGGTAACGTACTCAGGGGAGAGGATCACACCTCTGGGTCAGGTGGAGCTACAGGTGAGGGACCACCTGTTGCTATTCCACATAACGAGCAGCGGATGTGCCATCCTCGGGAAAGACGCGTGCGTCCGCCTACATCTACTCTCCCGCCTAGACAGCATCCGTGCAGAACACGACGAACAAGCAATGAACATGGTAAAAGAATTTAATGACGTCTTTACTGGGCTAGGGACAATTAAGGTAGATGCGAAAATTCACATTGACAGACATGTACCTCCCGTGGTGGACCCTCCGAGAAGGATTCCACATGCCATTGAGGATCAAGTCAGAAAAGAGCTGGACAGAATGTTGCATTTGGGGGTTATCGTAGAAGAGACTGAGCCGACCCCATGGGTTAACTCCATAACGATAGTGAAGAAAAACGATAAAATCCGCATATGTTTAGACCCCACCAAATTGAACAAAGCCATAGAGCGGGGTCCCTACCCAACTAGAACGATCGAGGAAGTGGTAGCTAAATTAAATGGGGCAAAATACTTTTCGGTGGTAGATGCAAAAAGCGGATATTGGCAAATTCAACTCGACACGGAAAGCTCAAAGCTTTGTACTTTTAACACGCCATGGGGGAGGTTCCGATACACTAGACTACCGTTCGGTATAAAGACAGCTGGGGATATATTCATATATGAAATGAATAAGATCCTACATGGACTAAAAGGGGGTGAACGTCGTAACGGACGACATTCTCGTCTACGGCAGTACAATCCAGGAACACAATGACAATTTGCGTGCCGTGCTCGAGAGAGCAAGGCAGGTAAATTTGAGACTAAACCCAGACAAGTCATCCGTATGTCAGACCAGTGTCAAGTATGTGGGTCATGTCATTTCAGCGAAAGGGATAAACCCAAACACCGAAAGGGTACAGGCCATAAACGACATGCCAACTCCAGGAAACAAACAGGCAGTACAGCGTTTCCTGGGCATGATCGCGTATGTGGCAAAATTCGTCCCCAATCTAGCACAAATTACGAAACCGCTACGAGTACTGACCCAAAAAGAGACAGCATGGCATTGGGAGGAACATCACGACAAAGCATTCCAGAAACTGAAAACAATGATCACACACGCTCCCATTCTGCGATTTTATGACGTTAGCAAAGTGATCACGCTCCAGGTAGATGCGTCAAAGTCAGGACTAGGTGCGGCCCTGCTGCAGGAAGGCCAACCCATTGCCATGGCATCTAAAGCCCTCGATGACACCCAAAGTAGCTATGCCGTTATCGAGAAGGAGCTTTTGGCCATATGTTTCGGTTGTACGAAATTTCATAACTATCTATTCGGGAAAAAGGTCAGAGTAGAAACGGACCACAAACCACTCGTGTCAATAGTAAATAAGCCCCTACACCAATTGTCCGCTAGGATGCAACGCATGCGCATGAGATTGCAAAACTACGACCTAGAATTGGTATATGTCAAAGGCAGTGAAATGTTCGTTGCAGATGCGCTCTCCAGAGACCACACCACCAGGACTGAGCCAGATAACCTGTTCGACAACGAAATCAGCGTCGCCGCAATAGAGGTGGTGAAAGGGTGCCTACAGGACATCAAGGCAGAAACTACAGCAGATCCAACTCTAACTGAAATAGGGCGACTGGTGGACAACGGTTGGCCTGAGGACAAAAAACTAATGCAAAAATGTGCAACACCATTTCACACGTTCAGACATGACATAACGAGACAAGGGGAGCTCTTACTAAAGGGAAACAGAATTATCATACCCAAACAATTGCACAAAACAATGCTAGAAAAGTTACACGAGACACACCAAGGGATCATCAAAAGCAAAAGGTTGGCCAGGGAACACATATTTTGGCCGGGAATGCAAACACAATTAGAAGATATCATTCAAAGATGCACGCTATGTCAGCAATATAGAAACAGACAGCACAGGGAACCCCTAACACCACACGACATACCACGCATGCCATTCAATAAAATCGGAGCAGATCTGTTCCAGGTTAGGGATCAACACTACCTGATATTAGTGGACTACTTTTCGAAATATCCTGAAGTCATTGAGCTACAGTCAACAACGAGTAAATCAATCATAAGGGCCATGCAACAAACATTCGGGAGACATGGGATCCCAGCCACCGTGGTATCCGACAATGGGCCACAATTTGCTAGCGCTGACTACAAAGAATTTGCACATGAATATGGGTTCGAAACAAAGTTCTCCAGCCCGCACTATCCACAAAGCAATGGCCAGGCCGAAAGACACATACAAACGATAAAAACAATGATAAAAAAAGCTAATCACGAAAACAAAGATTACAACCTTTTCCTATTAAACTTTCGAAACACACCTCTCGTAGGTTTAGAAGCATCACCCGCGCAGCTCTTAATGAGCAGAAAGTTGCGTTCAAAACTACCGTCTACAGACAGACAGTTGAAAGCCAAAACGGTGAGAGTAAAACAAAACCAAATCGAAAAGGTACAAACTAACCAAAAGAAATTTGTTGACCGCCACGCGGGACGAAAATTCATCGAGTTGAAACCTGGCGTGCATGTTCAGTACAGAACACACAAAGAAAGTTGGGCACCGGGTAGAATTTCAAAAGGAGTAGGAGAAGCATCACGGAATTATGAAATTCGAAACGAACAAAACCACACGGTTAAAAGAAACAGGAAACATATATTTCCGACACCCAGCACAACCAACAAACACGAACACATAAATAGAAACCCAAATACAGACAACGCACAACCTAACTATGTAACTCGCAGCGGCAGAGAAGTAAGACCGGTGAGAAGATTAGCCTATCAGTAAGGCACAGTAAATTAGTACATAAATTGTTAACATAGTAGAAATAAACACATAGAGTAGGTTGTAACATCAACACAGTGCAGGTCGAAGATAAAGTTCACGAGATAAGCAGGAAAAGCGTGTGAATGGCACAAGCCCTAGTAAGTGAGTAAGAAAGGTCAGGCCGCAGGGCCACATCAAAGAAAAGATAAGAAACCAAGACATGAGTAATGGCGTGGCAGCTAATCGCTGGAAAGGACACACATGATAAAATCATCTGGTCATAACATAGTCCATGCATGCGTATATCTCAACTAGAAAACAAGCAACTAACAAATTGTATTGCTTAAAGAGCCAATGCCAATAACACGTTCACAGATTGTTGTCATAACTGTAAACCATTGTATATGTACATATCTAAATGTCATTTGGGAAAGGGGAGGTGTGTGCGGGCCAGTTGAACCAAGCTGGTATGAACGGTATGAGATCAGACCGCACAAACTAACGAACTGTACGGTCTGTCGACCGAAAGGACACAACAAACTCAAACTAGCCAGCACACAGACTGCGAGATACTTACCGCAAACTAAGGCAACGTGCAAAGACAGTAGAAGGCGCACGACAAATCCCAAATGGAAATACTTAACGGGCTGTCACATTTCAATCAAACTGCATTGTATTTTATTCCAGAATTACATCATGTTGTTTCTCCGTATAAAAGGGAGATGTTATGTATGGTGTTATCTGCAGGGCAGCGGCGCGACGGCCGGGACCGAGCAGAGCGGAGGAACCAGTGTAGTGGTATCGCACGGGCTGAATAAAGCATTAAGTAACTAGACCTCAACGTGTGCAGTCGTTGGTCGCTTAATCACATTACAACCCACACCTTCACAGGTGCACACTGTACTGCCTGAGCTACGTCCAGCTTCAGTTCACTGCTATGTGACATTGACACTGGAAATGACGCTAACTGTGACAGTGGCTGGGAAACCAGTCGCTGAAGCTTTGTTTGTTTGTTGTTTTACGTCCTGGCAACATCTCCGCTCATATCAGGACAGGTACCGAGTTGTGACAGTGGACATTCATGGCAACCTTACAGTGCTGCCCCACTGAGAGACCAGGCTGCTGGCAACATGACCCGATATCCCGCACAGTCACATTATCATGATACTGAGTTGACCAGTCCTTGTCCTATCCTATTAATGTTGAGCGCCAGGCTAGGTAGCGACAAGCATCAATTGAATAAGTCATTGGTTTGACTCGGATGGGATACAAACTCTCGACCTTCTGCACGGGAAGCCTGCACTCTATCGATTCATCCACCGTCAGTTGGGTAAAGCTGCATAGTTTGATTCGTCAAAGTAACACATTGCCAAAATCAAAACAATTATCTGGATTTGATTCTACAAATCTAAGTATTCAGGCCCTTGAATGACTACTGCAGTAATTACTAGCAAAGTCCTGAGCTTCTCCCCCCCCCCCCCACCCTGCATCCTCGCTTGTTCTCCTGTGGGTTTTTCCCCTCCACCACCCACCCCAATGGGCCCCCCCTCCCCTGCTACCACCCTTAACCATCATGAACAAACCATATTCACACCGAACATCCTACACAACTATCAACATTTTAAAATACATTGAACATTATAAAAGACAGACAAAATGTCTTGTTAACTATAAGCTTACCTTGTTTTATAAGAGAAAAAATGCAACACTCAACGATTGTTTGAGTTGCCCCGAGTATACACTTTCTACTCGGTGCTGCGCCCCATTTTTGCATGAACTGTACATTATATAGCAGGAGCCACTCCCTTAATTCTACAGGATCGGTGCTGTAACTAATACAGCCCTGATCAAACTTAGATTATTTAGACTGTCAATTCCAATAGTAAGATGGCCGGAAGACCAGTGCTCCTGCGCTGATAAATGTCATATTCAGATGAATAAATACTTTACCAAAAAAACAATAGTGCACCTCTTCAACAGCTGTTGCTGCATATCAGGGTTCAAATACCGCGTCAGTTTTTATAGATTTCCCCATCATATTAACACTGAGTCTGGTTTGTGTACGCATTGACTCATGTCACTAGTACTGTTGGGTCTGTTTTCTGTACGTACTGGCTGACATCACTTGTCATTCCCTAGTAATGTTGAGTCTGGTACAACAAGTAACTTCAGTCAGTGCATCACTTGTTGTACCCTAGTAATGTTGAGTCTGGTTTGTGTATGCACTGACTGAAGTCACTTGTTGTACCCTAGTATTGTTGTGTATGGTTTGTGTACGCACTGGACCTGAAGTCACTTGTTGTACCCTAGTAATGTTGAGTCTGGTTTGTGTACGCACTGACTGAAGTCACTTGTTGTACCCTAGTAATGTTGTGTATGGTTTGTGTACGCACTGACTGAAGTCACTTGTTGTACCCTAGTAATGTTGAGTCTGGTTTGTGTACGCACTGACTGAAGTCACTTGTTGTACCCTAGTAATGTTGTGTATGGTTTGTGTACGCACTGACTGAAGTCACTTGTTGTACCCTAGTAATGTTGAGTCTGGTTTGTGTACGCACTGACTGAAGTCACTTGTTGTACCCTAGTAATGTTGTGTATGGTTTGTGTACGCACTGACTGAAGTCACTTGTTGTACCCTAGTAATGTTGTGTATGGTTTGTGTACGCACTGACTGAAGTCACTTGTTGTACCCTAGTAATGTTGTGTATGGTTTGTGTACGCACTGACTGAAGTCACTTGTTGTACCCTAGTAATGTTGTGTATGGTTTTGTGTATCGCACTGACTGAAGTCACTTGTTGTACCCTAGTAATGTTGTGTATGGTTTGTGTACGCACTGACTGAAGTCACTTGTTGTACCCTAGTAATGTTGTGTCTGGTTTGTGTATGCACTGACTGAAGTCACTTGTTGTACCCTAGTAATGTTGTGTATGGTTTGTGTACGCACTGACTGAAGTCACTTGTTGTACCCTAGTAATGTTGTGTCATGGCTTTGTGTACGCACTGACTGAAGTCACTTGTTGTACCCTAGTAATGTTGAGTCTGGTTTGTGTACGCACTGACTGAAGTCACTTGTTGTACCCTAGTAATGTTGTGTATGGTTTGTGTATGCACTGACTGAAGTCACTTGTTGTACCCTAGTAATGTTGTGTATGGTTTGTGTATGCACTGACTGAAGTCACTTGTTGTACCCTAGTAATGTTGTGTATGGTGTGTGTACGCACTGACTGAAGTCACTTGTTGTACCCTAGTAATGTTGTATGTTTGTTCCTGCGGTCTGTTGTAGTAAGTTGTGTATGTTTGTACTGACTGAAGTCACTTGTTGTACCCTAGTAATGTTGTGTCTGGTTTGTGTACGCACTGACTGAAGTCACTTGTTGTACCCTAGTAATGTTGTGTATGGTTTGGGTACGCACTGACTGAAGTCACTTGTTGTACCCTAGTAATGTTGTGTATGGTTTGTGTACGCACTGACTGAAGTCACTTGTTGTACCCTAGTAATGTTGTGTCTGGTTTGTGTACGCACTGACTGAAGTCACTTGTTGTACCCTAGTATTTAGTAATGTTGAGTCTGGTTTGAATATGTCCTGACTGAATTCACTATGCAGGTATTGCAGGTATTGCAATACCTCAGGGAGTTTGACGCCCCTGCCTTGAGAGTTGTAAACCACTGCCTTGTGGTACAGGTTCTTGACAGAACCGAAGGCTAAGGGAGCAAACCATAAACAGAAAAGCATGTCACTGTGGCAGCACTAAGGGCGGTTGATGTATGGAACTCATAACATCTCCCGACCAGCCACTGCGGGGAAAAATAGTTTTGCGCCTGTCTTGACATGTTCTTGCCGGTGTGAACCCTCTATTTGCTCCGGGAGAGAGTGCCGCTGGTAACTTGCAAAAGCCAGCAGCACTTCAACACTTTTGCAGGCAGCTTTCATGAAATGCTAAATGGAGAGCGGCAGTCAAGTAATGAAAGCAGTCTTTGTTGCATCGCCGACTGACAACATGATGATGATGATGATGATGAATTCACTTCTAGTACCCTAGTAATGTTGGGTCTGTTTTGTGTACATACTGACTGACATCACTTGTCATACCCTAGAAATGTTGAGTTTGGTTTGAGTATGCACTCACTGACGTCACTTGCATTACCCTAGTAATGATACGACTGGTTTGTGTACGTCGCCATGAAGTCTGCTTCGAAGTCCATATCTCTGACCGAGCGTACTTGGGATTTTCCATCCAAGTAACACCGGCTACATGCATCTTGGTGGCAGTGAGTGCAGGTGGCGCCCTCTATATGTGAGATTAACCATTCCTATGCGGTTGTATATATTCACTTTAGCCCTTTTCCACACACAGAACATTGCACATTAATGAATACACCAGTAATTTTTTGTAGATTAGTTGATTAGGCAGGGGAAATTTAAATCGTGGCCGATTGGTCTTCCTCATTCCACTGCTCCTTGCCCTATCCTAATAATGCCAAGCGCCAGGCTAGGAAGCGACAAGTATACATTTTTATGTCATTGGTTTGACTCGACCAGGGTTCGAACCCATGGTCCTACAATCTAACTCATTCGGCTATCCCGTCTAAGTTTGATAGGTAGAATAACTTTTTGAGCTTTAGAAAATGTGATCATTCATCAGATGATGGAGCTTTAGTTTGAAATCTTGTTTCATGTGTAAATAATGTACAGAGCTTTTCTTTTTTTTACAAAAAAAAAACAACCAAAAGACTTAGGTCCCCGCCTTCTCTCAAATGCTAATAATATCCGCTGGGTATTTGGATAAATATTCAACCCCATTTTGGTATATTGTATTGACTTTAAAATTGATACTTGTCGCTTCCTAGCCAGGCGCTCGGCATTATTAGGATAGGGCAAGGACTGGTGTGCTCAGTGTCAGGATAATGTGACTGAGTGGGATACCAGGTCATGGTGCCGGTGGCCTGGTTTCCCAGTGGGACAGCACTATAAAGTCACCATGAGCATGCACTGTCACAAGTCGGTACCCGTCCTGATATGACCTTAGATGTTGCTAGGACATAAAACAACAACAACAAACAAACAAACTATTTCCATACCATACCCTAATGCTAGTTGTGTATCTGCAAACAAACACACTGGAGTCAATCGATATTGCCTGTCGGGGTTGCGTGTGGGACAATGGGATGGGGCGAAGATACATCTTCATTGCGGGCTTTCTATTGTTGGGGATCTTAGCTGAATGTACATGCAAATCAGTCCCGACATGTGGTTCTTTGAATACCATGGAAACGTGCACGCCGTCCAACACCAGCAAATGGTGGTGGTAACGATGGCTGCAGACTTGCAGTCTGGATCAGAGCACTCCTGCAGCACTGGAAGCTCAGATGCCAGACCAAGACCGAAACTAAGGCTGGAACAAAAAACCAGGATCGATTGAAATGTCACTCATCGGTTGTGGAGATGAGTGAAGTGTAAAGATGTTGAGCGCCAGGCTAGGTAGCGACAAGCATCAATTGAATAAGTCATTTGTCATACTGCATACCACATACTGTATACCACATGCTGCATACCACATACCACATACTGCATACACTATGCTGCATACCACATACCACATACCACATAATGTATACCACATACCACATACCACATACCGTGTACCACATACCACACACCACGTACTGCATACCACATACTACACACACTATGCTGCATACCACATACTGCATACCACATACACCATACCACATACCACATACACCATACTGCATACCACATATTGCATATACTATACTGCATACCACATACTGTATACCACATACCGCATACTGCATACTGCATACAACATACCACCTCCCACATACTACATACACTATACTGCATACCACATACTGCATACCACATACAGCACATCACCCACTGCACACCACATACTACATACCACACACTGCATACCACATACAACATACCACACACTGCATACCACATCCCACATACCACATACCACATCCCACATATCACATTCCACATATCACATCCCACATACCACATACATCATACCCCATATTGCATACCACATACTGCATACCACATAATGCATACCACATGCCACATCCCACATACTGCATACATCCCACATACATCCCACATACTGCATACACATACTGCATACCACATACTGCATACACTATACTGCATACCACATACTGCATATGCTATACTGCATATGCTATACTTCATACCATATACTCCATACCACATACTGCATACCACACACCGCATACCACATACTGCATACCGTGTATAAGGAATCATAACTTAAACGACAAGATAATGCCCAAAACTGTCAGAAAAAAAAACCTGTGGCATCTGTCCCAGCCGCTATTGGTGCACTTTCACGAACAAGGTTAGTTTACTTCACACCCCCCCCCCTTTTCCATTGAAGGACCTCCCCCCACCTCCCCCTCCCCCACAACAACAATTCTCAGGAGCCCATACAGGCAGTTTCATTTCCCGAAGCAGACCGGATATAAGTCTATTTAAGGGAGAGCTTGACGAAGCCAAGCAAGGACCTGCTTTCGCCATCGCCGCCAGCGCCACCGGCCCCCTGGCGGGAAATCGCTGCGTCATTGTTAGTGCTAATTCTACACACCAGATGGCGTGTGGCGTGGCGCTTTCAACCAATTAGATTCGCCGGCACATGTCATTGCCAGCCTTTTGGACATCTCTCCTCAGGCTCTGTCCAAGTTGCAAGTTGCAAGTTGCAAGTTTCAAGTTTCAAGTTTCAAGTTCCAACATCCAAGTTCCAAGTTCCAACTTCCAACTTCCAACTTCAAGTGTGTGAACGGCTTGATCCGCTATTTGGTAACTAGAGGTTTACGTCCTAGCCACATATGAGGTCTCGGACACCTGCTGGCTTGCGATGGGGATTATGCTGCACTGGTACACTTCTCCACCGGCACCATGGATCAATAACCCACTCACACACGTTATCCTAATACAGGGACAACCAGGTGGTGCCCTATCCTAGTTACACTGAGTGCAATGAGAGATTGCGATGCGCATATATTTGGTATGAGTGTTTGTTGTGGCTCGCCTGGGGTATGAATCCATGACCAAGAGCATCATATTCGAAAGACACAGATGGAGGCTACCGATATTGCTGGTGCTGTTTTTTGTTTGTTGGTAAAGTGTTTATTCATCTGAATATGACATTTGTCAGTGCCACAGCACTGGTGTTTCGGCCATCTTACAATTGGAAATTGACAGTCTATATAATGTAAGTTTGACCAGTACTGTATTAGCTAGCAGTCTGGTCTGTGTGGCTGTGCGTTTGGCCTGTGCGTGGTGCTGTGTGCTCGTTGTGCATGTGCTGTTGGTGGCGTTGGTGGCGTTGGTGGCGTTGGTGGCGTGTTGGTGGCGTTGGGGCGTGGGGCGTTGGCGGCGTTGGCGGCGTTGGCGGCGTTGGCGGCGTTGGCGGCGTTGGCGGCGTTGGCGGCGTTGGCGGCGTTGGTGGCGTTGGCGGCGTTGGCGGCGTTGGCGGCGTTGGCGGCGTTGGCGGCGTTGGCGGCGTTGGCGGCGTTGGCGGCGTTGGCGGCGTTGGCGGCGTTGGCGGCGTTGGCGGGGTTGGTGGTGTTGGTGGTGATGTTGGTGCGGTTGGTGGGGTTGGTGGTGTTGGTGGTGTTGGTGTTGGTGTTGTTGGTGTTGTTGGTGATGTTGGTGCTGTTGGTGCTGTTGGTGCTGTTGGTGCTGTTGGTGCTGTTGGTGCTGTTGGTGCTGTTGGTGCTGTTGGTGCTGTTGGTGCTGTTGGTGCTGTTGGTGCTGTTGGTGCTGTTGGTGCTGTTGGTGCTGTTGGTGCTGTTGGTGCTGTTGGTGCTGTTGGTGCTGTTGGTGCTGTTGGTGATGTTGGTGATGTTGGTGCTGTTGGTGCTGTTGGTGCTGTTGGTGCTGTTGGTGCTGTTGGTGCTGTTGGTGCTGTTGGTGATGTTGGTGCTGTTGGTGATGTTGGTGATGTTGGTGGCGTTGGTGGCGTTGGTGATGGTGGTCCTGTTGGTGATGTTGGTGCTGTTGGTGCTGATGGTGCTGTTACTGCTGGTGTTGCTACTTTTGTTACTTGTTGCTCCTTTTGTCGCCGTTTCCCACAGTAACCACATTTCCCACTGTTACTGCTGTTACTGCTGTTACTGATGTTGCCATCGTTGGTGATGTTGTTTCTCGTGTTACTCTTGTTGCTCCTTTTGTTGCTGTTGCCACTGTAACCACCGTTACCACTGTTTATATTGTTGCTGCTTTTGCCGTTATCGCTTCTCGCTTTAGTGTTATTGCTCCTTTTGTCACTGTTGTCACAGTTCCCACAGTTCCCACAGTTACCGCTGTTGCCGCTGGTGCTACTACCACTGGCCATCGTTCTCAGAGCGCTAATCTGATTGGTCCTCACTCAGACAACAGGTCTGCCAGAAGGCTTCAAAAGCGTCAATGGCGGCTGAGCCTTCATTCTAACCAGTACGGGCTGGTGCTGCCACCTACCGGCTGCCAACCCACTTAGTGGCCAGCGCATTCAGCGACACACAGCGGGAGTTAATCGCATCACAGGAACTCCCTGAAGGGCAGCTTGTTTGGTGGGTGAATAGGCGTCGGGTAACTACGCCATACAATGGGTTCATGGGTTCGAACCCTGGTCGAGTCAAACCAATGACTTAAAACTTGATACTATTCGCTTCCTAGCCAGGCACTCGGCATTATTAGGATAGGGCAAGGACTGGTTGGCTCAGTGTCAGGATAACATGACTGAGTGGGATATCAGGTCATGGTACTGGTGGCCTGGTCTCCCTCTGGGGCAGCGCTATAAAGTTGCCATAAGTGTGCACTGTGACAAGTCGGTACCTGTCCTGATATGACCTTAGATGTGGCTAGGACATAAAACAACAAATAAACAAACAAAACAATGCAATACACAGCGTTTAAGGACTACAAGGTTGGTTGGTTGTTGGTGTTTTACGTCCTGGCACCATCTAAGGTCATATCAGGACGGGTTCTGACTTGTTTTACATTCTAGCAACATCTTAGGTCATATCAGGACGGGTACTGACTTGTTTTACGTTCTGAAAACATCTAAGTTCATGTCAGGACGGGTACCGACTTCTGACAGTGCGCACTCATGACAACTTTATAGTACTGCCACACTGGGAAATCATGCTGCTAGCATCATGACCTGATATCCTATTCATTGACATTATCCTGACACTGAGCTAATCAGTCCTTGCCCTATCCTATTAATGCCGAGCGCCAGGCTAGGAAGTGACAAGTATCAATTTTGTAAGCCATTGTTTTGACTCAACCAGGAATTGAACTCCGGATTTTCTGCATAGGAAGCCTGCGCTCTACCGATTTGGCCACCACGTCCCGTGGTACTATAAGAAAGAGTGGCAACATGGCCAACACACCTTTACTTAATCACAATTATCCTTGATCGGATATGATTGTAGTCATGGTTTCTACATATCCTGAAATAGTATATTCTCGGTCACAATGAGGATTGCAGAAGACCACTACGAGCTATTTGTTATTCTTCCTGACATTCAGCGTAAAGCTCAGATTCCATATATAGTATAACCCCATTAAACCAAACTTGTTTGGATTAACCGATCATTGGTTTAACCAGGCTTTGCTTTCAACTTTGACTGGGCTTTGCAAAAATGTGGATGCATTATGAATGTAATATACAATGTATGTGGACACTTTGATTATTGTTTTTATATATACATAATAACCAAGCTTGGATAAAGCAAACCATCGGTTAATCCAAACTTTTATCGGTGGCCCGGCAAAATACTACTATTTATCATATAAAAAAGTCTCAGATGGCCTTATAACCACATGAAAGTTTGGTTTAACTGTACCGGAAGTGGCCTGGGGCCCGACAATTTAGTTTGGATTAACCTATAATTTGGATTAACCGACTTTGGTTCAACCAAATTTGTCATATGATAAATGGTAATATTTTCTGGGCCGCCGAAAAAAGTTTGGATTAACCGATCGTTTGGTTTAACCGAGCTTGGTTTAACGGGGTTGTACTGTATGCGGTATGTAGTATGTGAATGCAAATGCAACATCAAATTGAAAATGTGTAAATGCAATAGATTTGATTCCATATGGACGACTGCGAATGTAGCAAGCAATACTTAAAAAGTTCACTGTTAGCTACCGTATATGTCCCAATAGAAGCATACTAGCCAATAGAAGCATTCTACCCAATAGAAGCACACACCCCCATTTCAAGATTGGAAGCGCGCACACATTTACAATCATATTCAGACTGAATGCACATAAAATAAGACGATCCCACTTTATTTCAGAGCGATGACAACAACAAATAAACATGTCCGATCATATTCAGACTGAATGCATGTAAAATAAGACAATCCCACTTTATTTCAGAGACACAACAAAACCAAATCCATGGAATTCTTTAGCTTTTAATAGACCCGCATCCATGTGTCTGCACTCACGTAGTGCGCATCTATTGGGACATATACAGTATGTTGAATACATAGGTTTAAATCTAGATAAATGTTTTGCTTTTAACAATTTGAACCTTTTATCGGACAATGTAACGTTATGGAGTGTTCTCACATGATATAGTTTTAATGTAGGGCACCGGATACTTACACATTTAGACAGACTTCAACTAGGAAATAAAACTGAAGCAACTGTGTAGACTCCTGTGGCATTAAGTGTAGACAAGGGCTAGAGAGGAACCCTTCACTGCAATGGAGTTCCCAGATCAAAATGATGAAAGCTACTCGGAGGGAAGGTGAATGTGAAATCCTGGCCTCTGTAATTGTGCATGTTACTAGTAACATGAGTAATTCGTGACCTGGAGACGGCGCTAGTGTACCAGGATAAAGTACGCCGCTGGTTAACAGGCATCTTAAGCTGGGACAGTGGGCCACGGGTTGTTCAAGCTATGGGAGAAGTGACTAGGTGCCAGGATAGCCTAGCTACGTTGCTAGGGTAGCTTTTGATTACTGGGTAGGCGCGTCTGCGCGCCTTGGAAACAGAACGTTCTGACACACTTTCTCAAGGCTAGTCAAGGAAGTTTCGTCTTGGAGTACGGTCCGACCTGCCTGCTATGTCTACGCTCAGGAACCTCTGCACATGTCAAGGGTCTCTCTGGCCCTCATTACTAGTTGGTTATCTGACGTGTTGCCAGGATGTTGCGGTGAGTAGCTGTGAGTAAGGAATATTGAACAAAGCCTGTTTCTGTAAACAAGGGGTGTCGTTACGAATGTCTGTGTATTACAAGGGTGCACCATCTGACGTTGTGTTAAATGTCTTTTTCAGTTGTTAAGGCTGGAGTGATTGACATCTCCTCGATTAAGACTCCTGAAGCTGTGTTTCTTCCACTACCGTAAGTTACCCTTAAGCTGTCTGGCCTTTTGATACTTCCTCTGTCGTACGTACTGACGGTTCGCGGCGACCCTTGAGTGGGTGGCCGAGGGCCCCGCCCTTGAGTACTAGTCATAAGCATACCTGATCTCATGTTACTTAAACCTCTGCCTGTCATCTCAACTGATCACTGCAAACCTTAAGAGGTGTGGCTGTTATTGCACCGCTAACACGCCTTGCTATTGTTAAGCTGCCTTGATCTCATGATACTTGCCAACTGCCTTACCATCCAACTGATAACTGCAAACCTTAAGTGAGTGTGGCTGTTATCGCACCCTATTGTGAATGACTATTCTTAAGTTTAACTGAGCTCATGATACTTATTATCGTGACACATCGATTACCTGTCCGCTGGAACCCGTAAGTGCATGTGACTGTTATCGCGCCGTGTAAGTTCTCCTGAAGCCGTGTTTACTTCAGTTAGAGTGTGTATAGGTAGAGTAACTAATGCTAACTGATGTGGTAATTAAGCTTAACCTTTGCCTACTTGCCTGGTTACCAGTTTGTTCGAGTGTTGCTAACGTGTGTGTATGTTACAGTCTAAGGTAAGATGAGTCTGAAGCCATGTTACATTCAGATGAGAGCTTTTAGGTAGGTTCACGTTAACTGTTTAGGATAATGATTTGATGCGACGGCCCGGATGTACCGCCCCTTTCCGCCCCCCTTTATCCTGTTCCCTTGTCCTAATAAATAATTTGTGCACTATCTCTGTCTCCAGCGTCATGAATTGTGCATGTTACTAGTAACATGAGTAATTCGTGACCTGGAGACGGCGCTAGTGTACCAGGATAAAGTACGCCGCTGGTTAACAGGCCTCTTAAGCTGGGACAGTGGGCCACGGGTTGTTCAAGCTATGGGAGAAGTGACTAGGTGCCAGGATAGCCTAGCTACGTTGCTAGGGTAGCTTTTGATTACTGGGTAGGCGCGTCTGCGCGCCTTGGAAACAGAACGTTCTGACACACTTTCTCAAGGCTAGTCAAGGAAGGTTCGTCTTGGAGTACGGTCCGACCTGCCTGCTATGTCTACGCTCAGGAACCTCTGCCCTTAGTTTTTTGTACGTTTGATGTGGAGTACGTGTGCTGTGGAGTACGGGTGCTGGATTCTTGGACTCTGTGTAACGGATTGTGCGGTTTAAGAGTTCTCTCTGTGGAGTACGGTTGCCTAAGTCAGGCCTGCATCTGCGCGTACCAGGATTCTCGGTGGTACGGCCTGCTGTGCGCTCCAAATTGGGGTTGTAAGGGACTCAACGGAGTTGGAAGCCTCCCAACTGAAGTCTTTATTAGGGACTGATATCTCAAGTTCTCATCGTTCCGGTGGATTAAGCCACTACGGGCTTGGAGGGTTCTCTGATCCAGGATTTCGGTGTTCCATTCCAAGTCTAGAACTAGCGCGTTCTGGGCGGCAGAGTCTTCAGCGTACAAGTAGCACTAGCCGCCAGCGACGGGGTGACCGTCCGGAACAAGCTACAGAGTCTTCAGTGGCTGGTTGGGACGCAGCCGCGGCTGGTTGGGTCACTCATCACAGGATATATCCTGGGCCCTCTGCCTCTGCCGGTACAAGGTTAACGGACTGGGAACAAGCTGCAGAGTCTTCAGTAGCTGGCTGGGTCGCAGCCGTGGCTGGTTGGGTCGCCCTAGGAACTAACCGGGTCCCCCTGCCTCATGACGACACAGCAGCTCTCTCAGCGTCCATCGAGACAGTCCTCGAGCTTTTGATCCTTATAGACTCGACGACAGCGGTTTATTCGCGGAAAAATATATAATTACTCTTCACGATAGCACAGAATTCGCACGTGGTTACTTCTTACCCTGAACTTGGACGACACAGCCAATACAATTATAAGGTTTTGTGCGACACAACGCCAGTTCTAATGACCCAACAACGTAAACAACAATGACGTCGTCATCCCTCACGTTGTAGTTTGCTAGTCGACTGTCAGGGCTCTGCCGGTGTCTCTTATGAGGAGCTGGAGTACGTTGTGTGGAGACTTGTGCTGCTAGAGTCGCACCTTGAGTAGAGCTAGTGCCTTAGCAGTGGAGTCCGCGACTGCCTTGAGTCGGGTGAGTTTTCTGTACCGTTGCTGTGGAGTACGTGTGAACTGTGACCTGGTCCTTGTGAAGTACGTGCAGTGACCTAGTTCGTGGAGTACGTGCAGCTCCTGGATGTGTAGTATCCTTAGAGGCAAGAGTTCTTGTGCCCCTTCTCCTAGTACGCTCTGAGTCGGGTGTGTTTCTTGTACGGTTGCTGTGGAGTACGTGTGCGGTGGAGTACGTATACTGGGAACTGGGCTCTGTGTGACGGATTACGGGTTAAGTGTATCGGACCTACGGCTGGTGTGTACCGCTCTTCAGGTGATCTAACTTGAAGTACGGTTGGGTGGATTAAGTGGGTGGAGTGGATTCCGTGTGAAACTCGTCCTGGTCCTAAGTCTAGCTGCGATATCGTTCTCTTATCTGAGAACCCTGTACTGTCTGGCCAATTGCTGTCTAGCACGCCTATACAAGCTCCCGCGGCTTCACCAGGCTTCGCTGCTGGGGGCAGTGGTTCATTATGCCTCTGCATCGCTCTACGCGGAAAAGGAGGGTCTCGGAGATGGAGGCGTCATCAGGCTCCCTCCTCTCGGGCCAAGCTTCGGGATTGTCTCCTGTAGCCGGCCCTAGCTCCCTGCCTGATGAGTTAGTGGATACCGACACAGTTACTACAAACAACGACACTGTGACGGTGGATTTCCTGCAGAGGGAGCTTAAAAAACACTGGGAAGCCAACACGAAATTGTTGGTTGAGCAACTAGAGAGCATCAAGGTGTCCCTGTGTGCAGGGAAGGCTACTTCGTCGCGGGATGTGGGTACTGAGTCGCAAGTGCCGCAGTCTCCCCCTAGGAGGAAAAAGAGATGTGTGAGTCATACGTCGTCGCCCGTGGTGGAACAAGCTTCAGACCCGGAGTCCGAGTCGCCAACTGGCTGCTCAAGGGGTAACCAAAGGAGGAAAAGAACGTCTTCATCATCGCGACGTCGGCGGCATCGTCGGCGCAAGCTTCAACGTGTGGCGTGGGGTGACTCCGACTCTGATGCTTCGGCGGCAGACCTTTCCTCTGCCTCCTCTTCGGATGACTTCCGTCGGCTACTAAGACACAGAGGTCGACGCGAAAAGCCTAAGCGGGGTAAGAAACGCCTGTTACCTCATCTGTTTGTAATTAGGGATGATGTGATGGGATCTGTACCACTGGGCTCTGCCACGTGGTATGAATATATGTCGGCTATCAACCGGTTGCTGAATGTAGATAGTCTGCATTCAAGATCCGTAAAGCATATCAGGCAACACATGGTGGATATCGCCGAAATGGCGGCTGTATGGGATTGGCACACTGTACTTCTGTGGTCGGAAAAGGTGTTTTCAATGATTAGCGACGGCCGCTTAGAGGGGGGTTGGGAGGACAGGGCTACAATTAAGGACATACAACGTGACATTTTTGCGGTGGGTACTAGACTAGCTGTAGGGAAAGATAAGAAGGCAGAAGGGGGCGCTAACGCGGGCTGGGTAGGGAGAGAGTTCAATGCAGCGGTAGATGGGGAACCTTGCCCGGGCTGGAACAAGGGTGACACTTGCGGATACTTCAAGTCGCATGGTGAGCTCCCTAACAAGTTTTGTCACTGTTGCAGTTGGTGCGCCAAGCGGTTCCGGAAAATGAACTTTCACCGTGAAATAGACTGCTTTAGTAAACGTAGGGCACAGGATAGGGTGAGCAGTATTGAGAATCCACCTTCCGCGTTGAAACCGGTTTTTACGGGGTAGGCCTCCCTGAGGCCACCCTTGACTCAAGGCCTAATGTAGGGAGTGTTAAAGTGCCGGTTGTGCTTCCCACTTACGATCGGCGAGCTTCTATTAAGAAGTGGCGAGGCTCGATATCCAATAACTTAGTAATTGTTCAAGATATTGCAGATTCCGCGGTGGAGTTGAGACCTGTTATTAATGGTGGGGGTACTATTACGAGTTCTGGCTCAGCGTTAACTTACGGGGATGGTAAAGAGATAGCGGGAACTGGGATGTTGAGTACAATAGGCCGGGTTATGGGCCACGGTAACTACGTACCTGTAGCAAGTGTCAGTACAGACAATATGGCAGATGACCTAACAAGGTCCGATATGACTAGCCCTTTAGACCAGGTCTGTAGCATGAACTCAGTTAATGTTTGTTGCTCTCAATGCGACGGCCCTTCGTGTTTGTCCAATGACCCCAAAGGAGTACTAAGTGACCTAGTCACTTCCTGGGTTGGTTCTTCTGAGTTACCTACAATGTCGGTCCCCACCCTAGATCGCGCGGGTACCAGTAATTCTCCGTTGCCTCACGCGAGCACTGTGACTGATGATGCTGTTTTAGTGGTGGATACTGAGGGTTCTGAGTTACTGCCGGTGGTGACACCTCGACATATCATTTCACCCCTCCTTTTCAGGGACTCATTATTGTCGTTCTGGCCCGTGGTGAACTCTGCTATACTAGAGACAGCAGGGGAGTATCTCAGTATTTATGGTGAAGTTAGGAAGTTAGGTTTGCCAAATTATCTAGGAGCCAGGATCCCAGTTCCCTCTCGTCTAGTTATACCCGTCTGGCGAGATAAACTGATTAAATACGAAGACAAGGCGATTGTGGACTTTCTAGAATTCGGTTGGCCGGCCGATTATGTAGGCGAAAAGCCGCCGGTCTCGACATTCAGGAACCATAGGGAACAGGCGGGTAATGAGATATGGATTTCCAAATATATCAGTCGGGAGCTCCACGAAGGCGCATTGCTGGGTCCGTATGTTGATCCGCCCTTTACCCCCTGGTGTCAAGTTAGCCCCCTAATGACACGGCCCAAGAAAAATACAGTAGAGAGGAGGGTCATCGTCGATCTGAGCTTTCCCCGAGGGCGTAGCGTCAACTCAGGGATCGGAAGAGGGGTGTACCAGGGTGAGGAACTGAGCTTTAAGCTACCAGGTATTCTGGATCTTGCAGCTAAGGTGACAGTATTGGGAAAAGGTTCCTTCTTATGGTCCGCTGACCTCTCTAGGGCTTATCGTCAGCTCCGAACATGCCCCCTTTCGGTTCCTCTGTTTGGGATTCAGGCTGACACAAAGCTTTACTTTGATATTGCCCCCCCCTTTGGGTGTCGCACCTCGGCGATGGCGTGCGCCCGTACTACTCAGGCGGTCGTGTTTCTGTTGAGGGAAGCAGGGTACTTCTGTCTGTGCTACCTCGACGACTTCGTCGGGGTGGAGGCCTCTGAAGCAAGGGCGAGGGAGGCTTTTGATTACCTGGTATCATTAACTGGCGAACTCGGACTGACCTTAGCAACAGAAAAATGTTTTCCACCTACTACGCAGCTCACCTGGCTGGGCTTCGTGGTAGATACGCAGGGTATGGTAGTTAGGATCCCCCAGGCTAAGCTTGAAGAGGTAGTTAGCCTCTGTATGGTGTGGTGTGTTGGCACCAAGGTAACTAGGAAGGCGATTCAGGTTTTAGTGGGGAAACTGCAATTTTTGTCGAGGTGTGTGTGCCCAGCGCGCCGCTTCATGAATAGACTCCTAGCGTTCTTGCGAGCAAGCCCTTTCTTTGGAACTATCTCTGTTACAAGAGAGGTTTTAGGTGACCTCGCTTGGTTTGCGAGCTACGCACGGCAGTCCAATGGTTTGGTCCTTATGCGTCCCTTGGCGCTTAAAATATGGCTGCTGGAGTGTGACTCATGTCTTCGGGGCGGGGGAGGGTTCTCACAGGACCATTATTTTACAGAGATTTACAGCCCCCACTTGTTGGAGAAGCGCTTCCATATCGCTCAGCTGGAGGCCATTAACTTGGTTGCCGCCCTACATGCCCTTTCCCCACCAAATGTATCGGACTACCAGGTTGTCATTAACACCGACAACCTGGCTTCGCAGATAGTTCTAGACTCAGGCACGGGGAGGGATGAAGTGCTCTGCGCATGCGCAAGGGAAATTTGGCGCTTCGCGGCTGAGAGAACATGTGACATTGCTGTGAGACACGTGCCGGGAGTGCAGTTAGTTTTCGCAGACCTCCTGAGTAGGTGTGACGGCTCTCGGGCTCATGCTGCCAGAGTGGCTGCGGAGTCTCGGCGTAGGGGCATTACTAGGGTGCGCTTAGACCATATGTTCTACGCCGAGCTGCTCAAGTTGTAACACTGCACTGTGACCTAGGAAGCTCGTTTCTTAATTGCCTCTCTCTTCCTAGGTCACCGTGTGCAGCTGCCCCGGAAAGTTCTAGAGTTGGTTAAGGCGGGCCTATCGGTGGGCTCGTGGAGGAACAAAAGAGTTCAGGCAGAGTGTTATGTTAAGTTTGCTACCCTGAACGAGGTTAATGTGTATAGACCACAAAGAGATGACATACTAAACTATATAGCCTTTCTGGCTGACAAGCTGAAATCTCCAGGTGCAGTGAACAATTACCTAAGCGGGGCCAGAACATGGATTTTGTTACATAAAGGAAAGGTCGAGGCCTTTGATACTTACTTAGCTGGTATTATGAAAAAAGGGGTTCACAGGTTAAGCGTCCACAAGCCAGTACAGGCGCCACCGTTAACAGTCAGGGACATTAAAGGGATTGTTAAAGAATTCCGGAAGGCTGGTAACTGTACCCTTGTGCTAATTGCCGCAACACTGGTGGCTTACTTTACGTTCCTACGTCAATCTAACCTGTTTTTTGATCCGAGGTCGGACGACGCAGACCGTGCTTTGAAAGGGGCGGACATCCGGGTACGAGCGAGAAGCCTCCTCATACGGGTCCGGTCCACTAAGACGGCGAGGCTAGGAGGGAGCAGCTTCTCGGTGAGGCTCCCGTGCATTCCTGGGTCCCCGTGCTGCCCTCTGCATGCCTGGAAGAGGTACGTGAGGCATACGCCGGTCGGGTTCGGCGACCCCGCCTTTAAGCATAAAAGCGGAGCTCCTCTGTTAGCATCGTGCCTAACCAAGGCACTACGACTGGCTCTCACCCTGTCCGGGCACCCTTCCCCCTCCTCTGTGACACTGCATAGCCTGAGAAGAGGAGGAGCTCAATCTAGTGCCAAAGGTGGAGCGTCCGAAAAAGGGGTGCGGGAGGTAGGTCGCTGGAGCTCGGCTGCGCTGTTTCAGTATGTGGATCGGACCGCGTTCTCGGAAGCCCCTCAAACACTCTCATCCTTATTTGGCTGAGTGTTTGAGGTGCTTCCCTGTGATGCTCGCAACGGACTCCATAAGAACGTTTGCAACCGGTCTGTTTCATGAGCCGGGTTAGTGTGGGGTGAGTAAACTTGTTGACAGCTCGGTTAGTGCTGTGACTACCGACGTAACTGGGTGAAGCTTAGAACGGTGGCTGCACATGTCAAGGGTCTCTCTGGCCCTCATTACTAGTTGGTTATCTGACGTGTTGCCAGGATGTTGCGGTGAGTAGCTGTGAGTAAGGAATATTGAACAAAGCCTGTTTCTGTAAACAAGGGGTGTCGTTACGAATGTCTGTGTATTACAAGGGTGCACCATCTGACGTTGTGTTAAATGTCTTTTTCAGTTGTTAAGGCTGGAGTGATTGACATCTCCTCGATTAAGACTCCTGAAGCTGTGTTTCTTCCACTACCGTAAGTTACCCTTAAGCTGTCTGGCCTCTTGATACTTCCTCTGTCGTACGTACTGACGGTTCGCGGCGACCCTTGAGTGGGTGGCCGAGGGCCCCGCCCTTGAGTACTAGTCATAAGCATACCTGATCTCATGTTACTTAAACCTCTGCCTGTCATCTCAACTGATCACTGCAAACCTTAAGAGGTGTGGCTGTTATTGCACCGCTAACACGCCTTGCTATTGTTAAGCTGCCTTGATCTCATGATACTTGCCAACTGCCTTACCATCCAACTGATAACTGCAAACCTTAAGTGAGTGTGGCTGTTATCGCACCCTATTGTGAATGACTATTCTTAAGTTTAACTGAGCTCATGATACTTATTATCGTGACACATCGATTACCTGTCCGCTGGAACCCGTAAGTGCATGTGACTGTTATCGCGCCGTGTAAGTTCTCCTGAAGCCGTGTTTACTTCAGTTAGAGTGTGTATAGGTAGAGTAACTAATGCTAACTGATGTGGTAATTAAGCTTAACCTTTGCCTACTTGCCTGGTTACCAGTTTGTTCGAGTGTTGCTAACGTGTGTGTATGTTACAGTCTAAGGTAAGATGAGTCTGAAGCCATGTTACATTCAGATGAGAGCTTTTAGGTAGGTTCACGTTAACTGTTTAGGATAATGATTTGATGCGACGGCCCGGATGTACCGCCCCTTTCCGCCCCCCTTTATCCTGTTCCCTTGTCCTAATAAATAATTTGTGCACTATCTCTGTCTCCAGCGTCATGAATTATGTCTGTATGCTGCCCATTTATAGTCACAGAGCGGGCTATTTGAGATCTACTAGTAAGACAACAGTTTGGGAGTGATCAGTCCTGGACCATTAGGATGAATATCCATTCTTTGGCTAATTTTTACACCGGGCGCGGTGGCTGAATCGGTAGAGTGCAGGCCTCATGGTCAAAAGGTCAGGAGTTCAATTCACAGTAGAGTCAAACCGACGACTTACCAAATTGATACTTATCACTTCATGGCTCGGTAGTCAGCATTAATAGGATAGGACAAGGACTGGTTTAGCTCACTGTCAGAATATTATGACTGGGTGGGATATCGGGTCATGGTGCTGGTGGCCCGGTTTACCAGTTGAACAGCACTATGAAGTCACCATGAGGGTGCACTGTCAGTACCCGTCCTGATATGCCCTCAAATGTTGCCAGGATGTAAAACTCCAACAATGAACCAGCTACTTTCTACTACTTCTAAGTGCGATGCATTGTACATTTATTAGAATCTCTATGTCCTGTAATTGCTATGAAGGGTCATGCTATGAATACATTTTGAAATCAGACACCAAGATCTTACATTTTAATTATGTAATATATGTGTGAAGAGGAGAGTGTTTTCTTGATTATTTACTACAGTTTTGGGGGTTTTTGTTGGTGGTAAATATGTTTATTCTGCTGAATAAGTCTTTTGTCACAATGTCACTGCCGACACACTGGTCTTCCAGCCATTTTTCAATTCAGGGTTATTTACACAAAAGGTATATAGAATAAGGTATACAATCAGGGTTGAATACACAATTTGCAGCATGAACGCAATGACATTCTGTAACCCAAAAGTTCCATCGCAATATGGTGATAGTAGTGTCATACACCTAGAATAATATTAGTCAGATCAATGTGAGTATTTACATAGTATTTAGAATGTAAGCAGAAGTTATCTTCTGTATTCATTTGGTAAAGTTGTACTAAGTTGTAATGTTCAGTTGGAGTAAGAAAAGCGGTATATAAATGTCAGTTTGGTAGAAATATTCTAGTGTTACACGTTAGATTTTAAATATGTATTTGTAAGATATATGTGTGAACATCCAACGTCTTCATAAATAGTTCCTGAATGTTAGATCTTAAATGTTTATTTTGTAAGACTGCTCTGTGAATATCCAATGTTTTCTATATTATTTGCTAATTATCAGATCTTACATATATATCTCTAAGGTATATGTGTGAACATCCCAATTAGTTTTTATTAGTTGCTAATTGTATGATTTAAAAGAATTATCTGTAAGATATGTGTGTGAACATTCCAGTGCTTTATGTATTATTTGCTAAATATTTATTTTGTAAGACAGCTGTGTGAAGATCCAATGTTTTCTGTATTAATTGCTAAATGTTAAGTCTTATATATTTACTTCTAAGATATATATGTGAACATTCAAGTCATTTGCTAAATGTCAGGTTTGACATATTTCTTTTGTAAAACAGCCCTGTGAACATCAAAATGCTCTTTATTATTTGCTACATCAACAGAAAATAAAAGTCCTGTGGAAACTGTTCAAAAGAACAGAGCATGGAAAACAGCCTGCAGGACAGTGATTGATTGATTGATTGGTGGTTGCTTTACGCCGTGTCACCAGCATAGGCCATATTCACAGCGAGAAATGTTTGTTTTTTGTTCAAACCATTGCTTTTACATGTAAAAGCCGACAAGGTCCTAGCTACAAAGATGTACAGTATTTTCAATACGAGGCTTAATCACATAATGTTAACAGTAACTCCGGTATATGTCGGAGATGCCATTTAGATAGGTATATAATGGATCGTTTCATGGTAAATGGGGAGCAATGTATTTTCCTGTATGTAATGGTCAAAACCAATTATGGAAAGAGTAGACGAGTTATTTTCTTTATAGAATTGGTATTCTTTCACGTTGGAGGGATATATATGAACAAAATACGGCCTTATGTGACATAGTAAAAAAAAGCCAACATGTTCATAACACAAAATATGGTGTTTAAAAGGCATGAATTTGTTACATTGAGAATGTGGACTTTTCTACGGCCTACCATAACTTTATTTTGCTTAGGATATTACATGTTAGTCAAAGAAATAATAAAAGAAGACTCTTCCTTCAAATAAATATTCATTTTGTAGCCATATATATTTTTTTCTATCTAATATTCCATGGTGATTAAATTGGTTCTGGACATAACTGTTGTGTTCCCTGCCTGTCCCATGCTTGTTAAATTAGGAAATATGTTATCCTGGGAATACCAGAGCTTCAATAAAACAAACAGTTGCTATTATTGCATGTGTAAGGCTATTTTCTAGTCCCATGGCTAGTAATATAATCTTTCCACAAAGCTTTATGAAAAAAAAAAAGTTGAAGCTCGCTATTATTTTTGGTGTCCTCTTCCATTGTGTTATGTCGACAACTGAAAATTGGGAAGAATATAATCATCCTATGCAAATTTCTTTACGGTGCATTTCTAAACTTAGGGGATCACAATATAAAAAGTCACCGATTGGCTATAATATATTTGCGAATAACGTAATGGCAAATAATGAATAATAAAGGAATACTCCGCCTATTTATATCTGCATAATTAATTATACATCCCATAGTCCACCAATTCTAATTCTATCTGATCACGCTACCAACAAATACAACAAAAAGGAATCTTTTAAAATATAATCCTGCTTCGAGAAAATGTGAATATTTCAAATAAATGCATGCATTACTAAGTATAGCCACTGAACTAGGTAGTGGCAAGTATAAATTATCAAAGCCACTGGTTTGATTCTTTAAGCGATAATTTTAAACGGATACTCTGTTATCTAACATGGGAGAAATGTCAAACGAAGAAAATATTAACATCAATTAGATCTAACTGCAGGGACAAAGAGTTTTGCGCCTGTCTTGACATGTTCTTGCTGGTGTGAAACCTCTATTTGCTCCCCGAGAGAGTGCCGCTGGTAACTTGCAAAAGCCAGCAGCACTTCAACACTTTTGCAGGCAGCTTTCATTAAATAAAACCTGAAGCTGAGAGACATTAAGACCGACTCATGGATGCAACTCTCACAGCAGAGAGCTAAATGAAGAGCGGCAGTCAAGTAATGAAAGCAGTCTTTGTCGCATCCCGACTGACAGCATAATGATGATGATACATAAAGTTGCATAGTCCATTGGTTTTGAGTTTCTGTCAATTTCTGAGATAAATATATTAAATTGATCGTTATCGTCTACTTTACTTTAGTTTGAAGTAACTTTTATATTAATTGGCAAACTGTGGAGATATTTGAAGTGCAAACATTCAAAATTAGTTTTGGCAAGCACACCAAAAGTCTGACACCATAGTTTTCTGCAGTACCAGGTTCTATAAATTGCCTCGGTATTCCCTTCTATGTGGCGACAAATGTTTAATAAGTGCACCAGTATCTAAGTTAGATATGTGGAATCAAATCTAGGTAATTGTTTTTTTCTTTTTTAATTTGATCCTTTTATCGGACTATGCAACTTTAACTAACATGAGTTCAAGCTGTACGCCTTTATCGGATATATTCTTGTAAAGGCTCACAGGCTTGTGGTTAAGAATACAGCCTTCCGCTCCATAGGAAATCCCAGCATCAAACATGTATATGGTATAAGGGACCAGTGTCTAAATACATTACACGCTTAACAGCAAGGTCACGCTAATTGGCCACTCCCGGTGAGTCACGTGACACTACACTATCAGGATAACTCATTAGACACATCCATTAGGCTGCTGCGTCTATATATATAATATATATATATATATATATATGAGTCTATATATATATATATATATATGCGTCTATGTATATATATATATATATACATATATATATATATAGACGCAGCAGCCTCGGACTCGAACCGTTGTTCCGTGCGGTGCGTCTGGAGTCCGAGTGAGCGCACCTTGGTCGCGACAGGCAATCTGCGCATGCAGCGCCACAGGCACCCCTGGTTTCAAACCCGGGAACTACAACAGTATCAACAATGGAAATGTAGTACAGCCGGAGTCTTCTTGCATTGCAGCCGCATGCAGTTTTGTATATGAGTTATATATATATATATATATATATTTACATATATCACAAAAAATACGAACGGACAATATATATATATATATATATATATATATATATATATATATATATATATATTGTCCGTTCGTATTTTTCTGTGTTAAATGCTCCATAAACATTTCATCACAAGCAATGTGAAATTAAGGAGAATTAAAATTAGCTTCAGGTAAAAATCTTTTACTGTAATTCAATTTTAGGATTGGTGTTTACAGGGTTTTGAGCCAAAACTCTTCTTTTATTTTATATATGTACACTATATGCCCCAATAGACGCGCACAGCGTGAGTGCGGACACATGGATGCATGTCTATTCAAAGTTAAAGAATTTTTGTCGATTTGTTTTTGTTGTGCCTCTGAAATAAAGTGGGATTGTCTCATTTTATGTGCATTCAGTCTGAATATGATCGTAATATTTGTGCGTGCTTTCAATCTTGAAATGGGGGGTGTGCTTCTATTGTGTACCATGCTTCTATTGGGACATATACGGTAAATATATTCGCTGGCTAGGGAATAATAACCCTTGCAAAAAAGAAATAATCCTCCAGTGGTAGTGGCTTTTTGGCATGCCCAATAGGGAGGAGGAGCACCGATGGCGGCGTCACCAGTCATGAGCAGAGCAAGGAGTTGGCAGTATACAGAATAATAATATTAATAACAATCATAATAATTATAATAATTCCCTTCCGCGCATTTATACTTACATAATGCATTGTAATGACAAATTTAAAGGGGTACCGGATGCGGTGATCGAATCGGTAGAGCGCAGTCTTCCCGTGTGTAAGGTTTGGGGTTTGATTCCTGGTCGAGTCAAATCAATGACTTACAAAATAGATACTTGTCGCTTCCTAGCCAGGCAGTCGGCATTAATAGGATAGGGCAAGGACTGGTTGGCTCCGTATCAGGACATGGTGCTGGCATCCTGGTTTTCCAGTGGGGCAGCACTATAAAGTCGCCAGGAGTGCACACTGTCACAAGTCGGCATCCGTCCTGATATGACCTTAGATATTGTCAGGAGGTAACACTTCAGAATCCAACCAACCAACCAATTAGGCTGGTACATCTATGTATATGTGATGGCCCACGGTCTTTCCGCACTGTCACGCCCCCACGGAAGAATGGCAAGATTCAGTTTCACTATGCTTCAACCTGGTTTATTACAAAACCTCTCGGCTCTCCGTGGCATCAACAGTCAACTGCCCCGCCCCCTAAATCGCCAGGTCCCACATCGCCTCTATAGGTGGGTGGGGGGTGAGCTAGCCACACGCAGTAGAGGGCAGCCCCGTTGGGGGTCTCCCTGGTGGCTAGCCTGCCGCCACCGAGTGCAGTTCAGTGTAACTGCGTAGGTGTGCGGCGTAGTGTCTGCCGCCACCGCGTGGTAGTGGGGCTCATGTACAGACTACTACATATATATATATATATATATATATATATAAATATATATATATACTTATATACATATATATATATTTATATATATGTATATATACATATATATATATATTATACATATATATATATATATATATATATATATATGTATATACGAATTGTATTTAATAGGGCACCGAACATGGTGGCCGAGTCGGTAGAGTGTAGGCTTCCCATGTGGAAGGTTTGTTAGATTGAGTCCTGGTCGAATCAAACCAATGACCTACAAAGTTGATACTTATCATTACCTAGCCTTAAGGTCGACATTGCTAGCATGTTGGACGGACTGGTGAGCTGACTGCTAGGTTTATCCAACTGAGTAGGAAATTGGGTCATTGTGCTGGCGGTCTGGTCACTCAACGGGCAGCACTATAAAATCGCCATGAGTGCCCACTGTCACAAATTTGCACCCCTCCTGATATGACCTTTGATGTTGCCAGGATATAAAATGCCATCAAGTAAAGAATGAAGAGACGTGATGGCAAAGCCATTTGAGGTGATACATATTAATTATAATGTATTTGCTTATTGCAAAATAAATTGCAGTATCAACTTTAATTTTATTTCTAAAGATTGTTGGGGATTGCTCTCAAGGAATTGATTTTGGGATGCTCCTCATATTTCTTAATGATAGACTTCAATCTTGTGTTTTAATATCTGTAGTTTGGTTTCCTCAATTCGAGCTTAATTGTCAACTCCCCATCAGCTATTTTCCACCCAATCTAAATGTTGCTTCTGGCAGATATCTAATCTCTCAGATAGCCTTTTATTCAGATATCCATTTGGTAAATTGTAAGATTGTGGAAATGTACGTTTGGCAAAATGTATGTTCCTTGAAATGTATGTTCGTTCAAATGTGCGTTCATTGAAATGTAGCTGTGGTGAAATGTACGTTTGCTGAAATCTGCATTCAGTGAAATGTAGGTTCGTAGAAATATACATTCATTGAAATGTATGCTCATTGAAATGTATGTTCATTTAAATGTATGTTCATTGAAATGTACATTCACTGAAATGTCTGTGTGATGAAATGTACGTTTGATGAAATGTGCATTCATTGAAATATACATTCATTTTTTAATTCTTTTTGGTCCATTAGTTGTTTAAGCAGGGGACATTTCAGTCATAGACGACTGGTCTTCCTCATTCCACTGCTGGTCGATAGAAAGCCCGAGCCTACACTTTTACTGACCCAAGGGATTTTTAACCTCCCACACCCCATAGACATGGTATGAGAGCAACCGGCCTTTGATGACGCTGTAAGTTATACACAGCGGTGGAAATCCAAATTTGCAGAGCTGGGGGCACGGGGAATCAAACCGCCGACCCTCAGATTAGGAATCTGACCTAGAAAAAAGTCAGACACTCTAACCACTCCGACACAGAGAACGCAACATTGAAAGGTGCATTCACTGAAATATCTGCATGGTGAAATGTACTTTCGGTGAAATATACATTCTGACAAAAGAACGTTCAGTGAAATGTACATGTGGTGAAATGTCCTTTAGTCAAATGTCTGTTGTGGAAATTTCCGTCAGCCAAATACCCCTGAGCCACTCAGTGAGACAAACACCAATACTAAGCTCATCCGTAGAAGCGCTTTAGCTACTCGCCACTCGCCACCGAATGGCTTCTCAGCTGACTTCCGGTGTATACCCCCAAATCCAGCTCACTAAATTCCCCACAAGCGATGTATGTCCTTTGTGTTTACTAGGCTGGATACAAATATGGGCTTTTATGTAGAATGAGTATTGTGATAGCAATGTCTGTATTATAGCGAATGTGTTTGTTTTCTTTGCTAAATATTGTATAATGCTGACTCATCCATTGATCAACACTATCACGCTGCTCTTTGTGAACTTGAGTATATTTGCACATGATATATGGGGTTTTATCGACACACACAATCAGGGGCCATTAGATGAATTAAAGTTGTAAATCATGTTGCTTCGATACTAGGTGTCGGAATGGATGTTTGGAACGAATATGTATCAAACACAATGATGCTATTTTGATACATTGATACATTGATACTTTCTATTCATCTAAGTTTGTATTATTAATATATAATAATCTACACTTAATAAAGGGACCTCACTAGCAGGATCCTTATTAAGGTGATGTACAGTGATGCCACAACAAAGACCCTGTAATACTAAAACAGCTCACTCAGTGTGTACTGTGTAATCAAAATGATCAAGCCCACCACTTGGTGTGCTGGCTGTTCTCTTGGTTAAACAGATGCTATATTATATGTATAAATGTATATATGAATGTGAAAGATGTGTAATGATGGCAATGATGATGATGATGGTGATGTCTATTTGTTCATAGCAATTTCATATTGATGTGTTTTCATACTTACCTATCTCATGAATAATATATTTTTATGTGTTTACATGTGAAACACCAACCAGCAGCCAGGCTGATCAAACCCACCACAAGGTGGCACTGCAAAATTTACATTACCATGGGAGAGATAGGGAGTGAGCTGTCTTAGTATTATAGGGTCTTTGGCCACAAAGAGACATATTTACAGGTTGGTTCCAACAGTTGAAGGATAAATACATTTTGTTTAAGTGAAAATGATACCCTAAATAGTTGAAATTGTTGTTTTGTTTTGCTACTAATTTGCACATTTAGACAGTTCCAACATTCCTAATGTTCCTTATTTGTATATTCAGAGAGTTCCAACATTCCCAATGTTCCTAATTTGTACATTCAGATAGTTCCAACATTCCTAATGTTCCTAATTTTTACATTCAGACAGTTCCAACATTCCCAATGTTCCTAATTTGTACATTCAGATAGTTCCAACATTCCTAATGTTCCTAATTTTTACATTCAGACAGTTCCAACATTCCCAATGTTCCTAATTTGTACATTCAGATAGTTCCAATATTCCTAATGTTCCTTATTTGTACATTCAGACAGTTCCAACATTCCCAATGTTCCTAATTTGTACATTCAGATCGTTCCAACATTCCTAATGTTCCTTATTTGTACATTCAGACAGTTCCAACATTCCCAATGTTCCTAATTTGTACATTCAGATAGTTCCAACATTCCTAATGTTCCTTATTTTTACATTCAGACAGTTCCACACATTCCCAATGTTCCTAATTTGTACATTCATATAGTTCCAACATTCCTAATGTTCCTAATTTTTACATTCAGACAGTTCCAACATTCCCAATGTTCCTAATTTGTACATTCAGATAGTTCCAATATTCCTAATGTTCCTTATTTGTACATTCAGACAGGTCCACACATTCCCAATGTTCCTAATTTGTACATTCAGATAGTTCCAACATTCCTAATGTTCCTAATTTTTACATTCAGACAGTTCCAACATTCCCAATGTTCCTAATTTGTACATTCAGATAGTTCCAACATTCCTATGTTCCTTATTTGTACATTCAGACAGTTCCAAACTTCCCAATGTTCCCAATTTGTATATTCATAGAGTTCCAACTTTCTTAATGTTCCTAATTTGTACATTCCGACAGTTCTGACATTTCCAATATTCCTAATTTGCACATTCAGACAGTTCCAAAATTCCTATTGTTCCTAATTTTACATTCAGATAGTTCCAACATTTCCAATATTCCTAATTTGTACATTCAGACAGTTCCAACATGCACAATATTCCTAATCTGTACATCCATAGAGTTCCAACATTTCCAATGTTCCTAATTTATACATTCAGGCGATTCCACCATTCCCATTACTAACTTGTACATTCAGACATTTCCAACATTCCTGTTGTTCCTAACTTGTACATTCAGACAGTTCCAACATTCTCCCTCCTAATTTGCGCATATATTCAGAGAGCTCCGAAGGAGAGGCGCTCAGAGAGGCTCAGAGACAATTTGATTCTCTACACATCCTCGGTCCAGCTAAACAGCAGCCAGAATCGGCCTTGCTGCCCCCTGGCGGTGGGCGCAGGAGGATTGTGGGAGGGTGGGCTTCGCAGTGGGATTACCGTGGTGGCGGGTTTAGGGATGGATTAGGCCACACACAAAAAAATACTTGCTTAGCGTCCACCCATTAATATTTTTCCAGGTCAGGCGGGAGGTTTTTATTTATATTTTTATTTTATATGTAGAATGGCGGTGAACAGGAAGAAGAAAACTAATCATGGTGCGCATTGTCAGAAGGTATGCTAAGAAGGGAGAAAAGATCATAGGCAATTTCTAACTAGAAATTGAACAAGAAAACAATAAACTTACTATAAAATCAGCAGGATGAAGTTTGTTGGTCATTGCACAATCATTATAAAAGGCGGGAAAACATTGTTTTGAATTTTAATATTTTAATTGAAGTTTTTTTTAAAGGTATGAAATAAAAAAATATTTGGAGGGTGGGGGCATTTCTCAAGTCGGGCGGGGATGCTAAAGATGTTTTTATCTGGCCTTAGTACCGATTCACTCCGCTAGGATAGTGATTATCTGTGTTAGCGCTCATTCAGCTGCAGCTCAACAAAGACTTTGTTACTGTGCAGTAAATAGTGGGAAATCAAGCCGCCTCCATTGATGAACAGATGAGGCAGAGTGTGGCGCAGCCAATAGCTGTTTTGTTTGTTTGTTTGTTGTTGTTTTATGTCCTATCAACTTCCAATGCATATCAGGATAGGTATCAACTTGTAACAGTGCACACTCATGGTGACTTTATAGTGCCCCATTGGGAAACCAGGCCACCAGCACCATGACCTGATATTCCACTCAGTCATATTATCCTCACACTGCACCAACCAGTCCTTGCCGTTCCTAATGATGCCGTGTACCAGGCTAGGAAATGACAAGTATAAATTGTTAAGTCATTGATTTGACTCGACCAACATTCAAACCCACAAACTCATAGGTTCGGATCTCCTGGTCTCCCAAAACAGGAGACAGACACTCTACTCATTCGGCCACCAGGTCTGGTCGCACAGCCAATAGCAGGCCAGCATTCTGGTCAGCTGTTCTGAGTAGAATAGCAGGCCGGCATTCTGGTCAGCTGATCTAAGTACATGTACTGTACCCTAGATTTTATTGTTGTTCTAGATTAGTTGATTAAGATGAGTAAATTTCAATGATGGTCTTCCTCGTTCCACTGCTCCTTGCCCTACCCTTGTATTGCTGAATAATAAAAATATGAAAATATATTAAATATATTAAATATATTTGAATAAAATAAAAATATTTAATATTAAAATATTAAATATAAATATACCGGACCGGACTAAGCTGCATGCAGCTCTCTGGCCCAGCCACACCCTCTCTCCTGCAGATCACCTTGTAATAATATGGGAACTCGGCCGTCTGAACCCCACACATTACTAGTCTCCCCAGGTGTGTTCTGACAACTGTCTGTCAGTTCCCACTTGTCGTTACTCTCAATAATTTATAGGGGAGAAATGAAGAAAATCGCGCAAGATTAACAGTGAAGAAGTTGTGCTTTATTGGCATCAACTCCTGGTCACCTACTGGCGACCTACAACCCTCAGTCCTTAGCAACTTCCCACACAGATCATTATGACTCTTGCTGGTGTATATAAGAATCAGTGCCTACAGCACATGGAACCTGAGTCCAATGGTTGTTGCACACAGCTCAGTGTCTTTTTAATAGAGGCTGCTAGTTTGAGTGTATAAATTGGAGTTGTCTCTTGCTAGAGAGCCAAGAGTACCTCCCAAGAGTGCTTCCCCCAGATTCCTAGAGTAGGGTCTGTGTGTCAGGTATAAGGAATGCAGGTGACTGGGCTCACACAGCCAGCCAATCAGACACCCTCTACAGCCTGGGTGGGCGACGCCCTAATAGGGGACAGCTGTCACTCAACTGCCAGCTGCAGGTGGTGTCCATAATGTATGCAGGATGGCTGGGTGTGCTTGCCCATCAACCCCATGGTAACAGGGAGTTACTGACAGTTACAATAAACATATATTAAAAATTCCCTTCCCCTCCACTTGCATTCTTTCTGGTGCATGGAGGAGACATTTTAATAATTATTAACCATCTCTTAGTTATGAACATCACATCACAATCTCGGTCGCTATGTGTTATCACATTTCCACATAGGTGCTTATGTCACAAAGCGAGTGGGGCACCCATTGCTTCTCTGTTACATAGTCCTTGTCCCCACTCTGTCGGCCGAGAATAGTAATGCTCTTTGCCAATATATAAATCCAAACCGAAAATCAGTATATTTTTACAACCTGATCCCCCACCTGCGATCTACATTAATCAGATACAGTAAGGACTGGTTTGCACAGCATCAGAGTAATGGGACTGTTTGTGATATTGGGTCATGGTGTCGGTGGTCTGGTCTCCTAGTGGGGCAGCACTATAAAGTCGCTATGACTACACACTGCCACCATTTGGTATGCCAAGCTAGGTAGCGATGACTACATTTTTAAGCCATTGGATTGTCTTCACTAATGTTCAAATTTTGCTTTCTATGTGTATTACGTAATAGACCAGACAAGATGGCCGAATTAGTAGAGTTCCTGATTCCTCAGTGGCAGGTGGTGAAACTTAAACGCTGGCTTCAAACCTTGATTAAGAATTTGAAAATGTATCCTTCTCACCATCTAGCCAGGTGCTTGGATAGAGCAAGGAGCGTTGGGCTGAGGAAATCTGGTGTGTAACATTTCTTCTGCTTGTGTTTCTTGTGTTGGTTCTGGGATCAGTCCCTGGGTCACCATGGATGGCGGCCCGCTGTGATGGACTCGCAGCCACCACCTTCCTGCATCTGCAGGGACTCCGTGAATCTGGCCATGTCTAGAAGACTGTTGGTTTCAGCTTTCCTTTGTGCAGTGTAGCCTTGAATCTGAGGCTCGTCTGGAACCATTGACAGGAATTTATCGAGTTGCCTTTTCATATGGTCAACTGAATAGTTTGTCAGATTTCTTATGTTCACTGGCATTATATTAAAGGGACAGGGTCCATGCACTGTGAAGCTTGCAAAGGCTTGCTTTGTACCACAGATGGAGCTGCATTACTAATTCTGCGAATCAAGGAATGTATGTACAATATTATGTCTATGTATAGTGCGGAGACTTATACGGAGCTATTGCTTTGGAGGGTGCATGTGGTTCTAGAATGATTTGTTGGTCCTGTTGGAGCTGCCTGGTGGGTACGCATACTGCAATAAGGTATGCATAGTCTGTGTTGGGCTGCAAGTGGTCACCTGACCACTGCCTGCTAGTCACTTAGCCCGGAATTCTAACTGACCACCTCCACAGATCGACCACTCCCCTATATCGATCGCTTTATTTGGGTCCCAAACAATTGCCCATACAATATCATTGTAACAATACAACAAACTTGGTAACCCGATACCCTCCCTAAATGGAGCATTTAAAGTCGGGCCCATGGTCGGTCGATTTAGAGAGGCTGTATTGTATATAATTGGAACAACGCAAACACAGTAAATATATTTAAGGCTTTTTATTTCAGTGTCTTTTCTCTTTGACATCGTCCTTTCCTGTTGAGTGTTGATTGAGGCTAGAGATGCTATGATGCTTTGTGTTTTACATCTTTTTGTGGGGTGGGTGGGATGGCAATTTTAGTAGCTAAGTTGTCGTCTCCAGTCACCTGGTTTGAAGTAATCGAGTCTACAGCATGCAGTCGCTTTTATAGAGAATTTAGTTTTGGACAAAAGGGGGCATATAGGTTTAGTTTGATAAGTCTACGACAGGTGGATGAGCATCGTCACCCTTGTTTACGTAGGACGGCCGGCTTAGTGCCAGAAGACCCACTAGTCAGTGTTAGGTATGCATATTTAAATTAGTGTGATCAGGATCGGCTAGTCGGCACCAATGTCAATGCGTCCTTAGTTACTGGCACGCGGATAGGTCTGGGTTTGTGCGTCCAATTACCCGCAATGCTTAAGCATTACGGACGATGTATCACAGCCTACTGCGCTTGAGGAATAAACGAAGCGACAGTGAGATAACAATGAACCTGAGGGCAGTCCCTGCTTTATTCAGCAAAGGTCAGAATATGAATTGACCTGCCACTGTCTAGGTGGGTAGCAGATAACTTCCATATGCGGGTGGAGGAGGGGGGGTGAGCACTAGCGATGGTTGGAAAAGTCTACCTTAGGGACTGTTCATTCTAGCCTGCTGCCACCTGTTGCTACTTCTTAGCAACAGCAGTCAGCGTAGTCATCACTGCCACCGTCTGATAGTGGTGCTCCTCGTGGAATATTATATTATATCAATTGGACATGGTGGCCGAATTGATAGAGCTCAGGGCTTCCCTTGGGGAAGGTCATGAGTTCAAATCCCAGCCGAGTCAAAGCGATAACTTATCTAATTGAAATTTGTCGCTACATAGCCTTGTGGTTGGCATTAATAGGATAGAACACAAACTGGTTTGCACAGCATCCGGATAATGTGATTGTTTGCGATACTGGGTCAAGGTGCTGGTGGCCTGGTCTATAAAGTTGCCATGAGTGTGCACTGTCACAAATCAGTGCCCGTCTGGATATGACCATAGCTTATACTAGGACCTAAAACAACGGCAAACACATATACCACTATATATGTATGAAGAGTTCAGGCACAAAACCCCATAAACGCCAATCCAAAAATGGAGGTAAACATTGGAATCATACTTTCAAAATGCTCTTTATATTTTATTCCTATTGTTTTGCTCATTGCTCCATAATTATTCCATGCTTCACAAGAAACATGAAATTTCTTTAGATTAAAAATTACCTTGAGGTAAACATCTTTTATTTTAATTAAAATACTGGATTTCCGTTTATGGTGTTTTTCACCTGAAATCTTCATATATGTATATATATATATATATATAATATTATCTGATGTATAGCGCATTATACAAGTATTAATGCAAGGGGAACATATACTGTATATATCCATTCCTCCTTGGCGCATTGGTGGTGTCCTCCCCCCAAGCTGTCAGGGTAATTGGTGGGCAGCGCCCCCTCGCATCACACATACTGGAGGACATTTGTATATATAAAGGCCGGCTACAGTACAAAGAAGGAAGGAAAGGAAGAAGTGAGTCGAGTTGATTTATTCTCTGGCAAAGGGAATATTAAGTCATAGCCTAACAAAATTAATTCCTGGGCGCGAATGACACTGTTAAGTGTCCGTCGTTCAGTAAGATGGTGGTGATGGTAGCAGTGGTCACGGGGGGGGGGGGGAGGGGAGTACTCCACACAAATGATAAAACAAATAGTGGTAAATAGAATAGTTAGAATAATAACTCCCTTATGCGTCTTTATATTTGCATAATGCTTATGCATCACATACACAAGATCATTATATATGGATTTTGCGAACTAGAAGTAGGTCACTTCCGGTTTCTCCTCACGCCACCGAACCAGGTCAAATGAGGCCCTCCAATGGGCAGATCAAAGGGTAATTGAGTAGTGGGATGGGGAGGCATCTTTATTAGGGCACTTTGGTCGTAATGCGAAGCATTTCGTTTGATGCGAGGGAAGGGAGAGCGACTCACCCCCCCCCCCCCCTCTCTACCCGGGCTCTCACCCAGCATTCGCGCCTCGCGCGACGCCCGCTGCTCACCCTCGCCCTCCCCCGGCCCTGAGCGACTCACCCCCCCTCCTGCCACTGCTCACTTCCCCCCGGCCCTGAGCGACTCACCCCCCTCCTCCCTCTGCTCCCTTCCCCCCTTATAAGGCCGCCCGCCGGCCTCCCTCAGGCACTCAGCCTCCAGCCGCCTTCCACCTCTCTGCCCTTTCTTCTACTTTGGCTCTACTCCACCTCGGACCGCTGCTCCTCTGCCGACCCTGCACCATGCCCGGCCGCGGCAAAGGGAAGAGTCGGAGAAGCTCCAAGACGTCCGGGATGGCCACGCCAGGACCCTCCTCGGGCTCCCCGGGGAGCCCCGTCCCCCCTACGGCGCCGACCTCCCCCGCAGCGCCCTCGGGCCAGCCCAGCAGCGAGACGGCCCTCCTCATCGAGGCCATCACCCGCCTCACCAGACGCATGGACAGAGACCTGGACGAGAGGGGGGAAGCCCGAGGGGCCCCGCGGAGCCCCCCGCCCACGCCGAGGCGGGAGCCCGCCTGCAGCCTGCACCACGTCCCGGCACCTCGGGCGTACGCCGCCGCCGGGAGCCGGCCGCCGCCTCCACCTCAAGCGACTCAGCCCGAAGGCCCGCACCTGCAGTACCAGGGCTACACCCGCGCCCACGCCAGCTCAGCTCCACCGCCCACCTACCGCCAGGATCCCGAGGACTACAGCCCGGCATCCGCGGCCGACGCGGTCCGCGAGATCCTCGCATCCGCCGAGGCGCGGCACAACCGTGCGCCGCTGAGGGATCCCAGCCGATTACCTCTTCCCTTGCGACCTCGTGGAGAGGGGGCCGGGGCGCAAGGCGGTGAAGCTCGGAGAAGCAACCAAGGACGAGTACAGCCTCGCCCTCCTCTCCATGGTCAACCACCCGTCCTTCCCGGATCACTCCCTCCAGGGCCTACACCAACACCACCTCACCCTCTTGAGAGACGTCCTCATCCACCCCTGGCCGACCGTCCGCCGGTACTCAGAGACCATATTTTCCTGGATCGCGGACGGAAGGCTCCCCCAGGGGTGGCATGACCCTGTGGCCCTCAACGCGGTCAGGCTCGACTCCCTCACCACGCCCACCACCCCGGCAACACCAGCTCCCCGAGGCGACGAGGGGGCCCGAGGCGCACACCTGCCCCGGCAGCAAGTCGACACCCGCACCGCCTACGATAGGCACGCTCACGGGGCCCCCTGCTCCGCTTGGAACCGCGATCCCACCTCGTGCGATCGGGCACCCCTCGGAGAGGCTCACGGCGAGGTGGGAGACAGGCGCCGGCACGTCTGTGCGTATTGCGCCAACGTCCGGCGCATATTAACAATGCACAGCGAGGCCGCATGCCGCACCAAGCAAGCCCGTGAGCGCCAGACCCCCGCCGCCTCGGCGGATTTTTGATCCGCCGGCCTCCCCCCGGCTGGCCCGGGGGGCATAGCCCGGCGCCTCACCCCAACCATTCCCGACAGCCCCGCAACGCCCACCGACGCTCTCCCAGCGAACACCGATCGAAACGCCGCCCAGACGAAGCCGAGGACCATCACCTCGCACCTCACACCTCAGACGACCCAGCCCAGCCTCACGAGAGACCCCCCCCCAGACAGCCCAGCCACCGACCTTCACGCCACCGACCTCCACGGCACCGCCTTCTTGATGCCGCCCGACCCGACCCCGACTTCCACCCAGCCCAGCCCTGAGGAGTTCGCTGCCCCCCTGCTCGACCCTCGCCGGACCTCCTCCCCCCAGGCCTCAGGAGCGGGCCTCCCTTTTTTGGCCGCCCGCTCCCCCTCCACGTAGGCCCCGGACCCTCCTCTCACCCAGGCCTGCCTCTCCGGGCCCCCGCCTCGGGCGCCCCGCGCCCCCGCCTCGGGCGCGCCTCGAGCCCTCTCCTTACTCTTTGGCGGAGGGCTCCTCGGCCCCCCCTCTACAAGAACTCTGACATTGCTCCCTATGAGCCCCTCCTGTATTTTATCTTCTGCTCCTCATGAGCCCCTCACTTATTGCTCCTCACGAGCCTGTTGCTCCTCATGAGCCCCTCTTATTGCTGTCTGCCTCCTCAGCCTGTGTTACCTCCTCTGTTGCCCTGCTTGTACCGTTTACCTTACTTGTCTCATTGTTTTTGTTCTTCTCACTGTTCTCTGTATATTGCCCGAGGCGTCACAATAAACGCCTCAGATTTCCCACATCCGCCTCTGTTCTTCCTTCTCGCGCATCGGTCGTAATGCGAAGCATTTCGTTTGATGCGAGGGAAGGGAGAGCGACTCACCCCCCCCCCCCCTCTCTACCCGGGCTCTCACCCAGCATTCGCGCCTCGCGCGACGCCCGCTGCTCACCCTCGCCCTCCCCCGGCCCTGAGCGACTCACCCCCCCTCCTGCCACTGCTCACTTCCCCCCGGCCCTGAGCGACTCACCCCCCCTCCTGCCTCTGCTCCCTTCCCCCCTTATAAGGCCGCCCGCCGGCCTCCCTCAGGCACTCAGCCTCCAGCCGCCTTCCACCTCTCTGCCCTTTCTTCTCCACCCACCCACCCAACTCTCCCTCCTCTACCCTCCCCCCCTCTGCGGCGGAGGGCTCCTCGGCCCCCCCTCTACCAGAACTCTGACATTGCTCCCTATGAGCCCCTCCTGTATTTTATCTTCTGCTCCTCATGAGCCCCTCACTTACTGCTCCTCACGAGCCTGTTGCTCCTCATGAGCCCCTCTTATTGCTGTCTGCCTCCTCAGCCTGTGTTACCTCCTCTGTTGCCCTGCTTGTACCGTTTACCTTACTTGTCTCATTGTTTTTGTTCTTCTCACTGTTCACAATCACAAGACAACCCGCAAACATCCTACACAGAAGCTATGAGCCCTCCAAATACAACCCACCCAAAACTCACACAAAACTCACACACCACCGATAGACAACCCACACACAACACACACACAACCTACACACAACACACACAACCCGCGCACAATGCATTCAACCCACATACAACCCACCGACAGCCCCCTCCCCCACAAAACCCATTCACAACCCACCGCCACTCCAAGCATAACCCACAACACCCGCACACAACCCCCACACAACCCACACACAACCCCCACACAACCCCCACCACTCCAAACATAACCCACACCACCCCACACCACCCCACACACAACCCCCACACAACCCACACACGACCCCACACAGCCCTCACCCAGGACCACTCCAATCATAACCCACATCACCCTCCACACAACCCCCATACACAACACACTTGCATCACACACATCACACACCCACCTCAACCCTGAAACAACCTGCACACAACTCAGACACAACCCACACACAACCCACACACAACCTATACACAACACACATCCCGGACACAATGCATTCAACCCACATACAACCCACCAATACCCCCTCCACACAACCCCAACACATCCCCCACCACTCCAATCATAACCCACAGCACCCTCCACACAACCCCCATACACAACACACTTACAACGCACACATCACACACACCACAACCCAGATACAACCTGCACACAAAGCACACATACTACGCACACCACACACACAATAGCCATGTGTCACACAACACACACAAGATGCACAACAACGACGCAACACACAACACACAACATAGACAACACACCAATGCATATAACAACCCACAACTTTGATACAACCTACACACAGCACACACAACACACACAACACACACAACACTCACACCTCAACCCAGATAGAACCTACACATAACTCACACACAACACACACAGCACACACAACAACCACGCAACACACAACACCCACAACACAAAACATACACAACCCACCCCTGCATATAACAACCTACAACCCAGATACAAGCTACACATAACTCACACACATCACACACAGCACACACAACAACCATGCAACACACAACACACACAATACACACAACACACAACATACACAACACACATACCTCAACCCATATACAACCTACACACAACACACACAGCACGCACAAAAACACGCAACACACAACATACACAACACACACAACATACACAACACACCCCTCCATATAACAACCCACAACCTAGATACAACCTACACACAACACACACACCTCACCCCAGATACAACCTACACATAACACACACACATCACACACACCACCCACACAAAACATGCAACACACAACATACACACAGCACACAACATACACAACACACCCCTGCATATAACAACCCACAACCTAGATACAACCTACACACAACACACACACCTCACCCCAGTTACAACCTACACATAACTCACACACATCACACACAGCACACACACAAAACACGCAACACACAACACACACAACACACAACATACACAACACACCCCTGCATATAAAACACACAACCTAGATACCACCTACTCACAACACACACAACACACACACCTCAACCCAGATACAATCTACACACAACACACACAACACACACAACAACCACGCAACACACAACACACACAACACACACACAACACACATACACAACACCGACCTGCATATAACCAACCCACAACCTAGATAGAACCCACACACAACCCACACACACAACACACACATGATGCACCTTCTTATGCCTTTGATGCCACCCCGCGTTCAGAGGAGCAAGGTCAAGGTGAAGGGCGTCACTTACTAACATTTAACCAACACTCAAACCCCCGTACTAGCGACACACTCATCTTTTTATTTTAATTAAAATATAAAAAATACCAAGATACCAAAATAAACTAGCGCGTTCTCCTCCACTCCCCTCCCCACGAAATCCAACGTTATAATGATATCAGTGTGTCCCGTTTTCAGTCAAATGCAGGTAATGTATTTTATTTTCAGTTCTTATTCACAATCTGTTATTAACTCGGTAAAAAGTGTATCTTTTACAAACCATTCATCCCCCTCCCCAAATCTGCTCAGTAATAATAACACCGTCGGTTTTTCTACCCGTCTTATATGATAAGCTAATCCCACAGTAAACATGTTATGTTCCTTCTCCAGCAAGATTGGTTAGTTAGGTTTCGGAGTTTTACATCCTGGCAACAACATAGGTCATATCATGGATGGGTACATCCTTGTGACAGTGCACACTCATGCCAACTTTATAGTGCTGCTCCACTGGGAAATCAGGCTGCTGGCACGATCACCCGATATTCCACCTAGTTGCATTATCCTGATGCTAAGCCAACCAGTCCTTTCCCTATCCTATTAATGCTGAGCGCCAGGCTAGGAAGCGGCGTGTATGAATTTTATAAGTCATTGGTTTGACTGGACTGGGAACCAAACTCCCGATATCCCGCATGCGAGGCCTGCGCTCTACCGATGCCGCCACCGCACCCAGTCTCCAATAAGAGAAGCTGCAATTCATATTTTGTTGCATCCTGTCTTCATTATCATTCCCAGGCAGCCATTTTGAATGCTTACTCTAAGAGATGAGTTGTAATCTGTTTCTGTTGGTGGAGGTGGTTTACTGGGCCACTCACTCTCTGAGGTCAAAGCGATGATGGGCCTGCCATATACTCATAGCTGAAGCAATTACATTTCCAGGTGTGTTCATTTCACCAGGAAATTGAGCAATCAGGAGCCAGCTCTCAGCCCAGCCCTTACTTATGTATACTGATTAGCTTAAAGTTGCATAGTCCGACGGCTCTGAGCTTCTGTCATTCTTCTGAGATAAATATATTGAACTAATTGTCATAATCTACCTGTTTGGCTCAGTGTCAGGATAATGTGGTTTGAAGTAATGTTTATTTGATATGGCTAACTTTTGAGATATTTGAAGTATGAACATGTCAATATAGTTTCGGGAAGCACCCCGAAATTCTGACACCATATTTTTCTGCAGTAACAGGTTATATTAAATTGACTCAGTATTCCGTTCTATGTGGCAATAAATGCTCAATAAGTGCATTTTCTTTTGGTAGATTAGTCAATTAAGCATGGGAAATTTCAATCGCAGACGACTGGTCTTCCTCATTCCACTGCTCCTTTCCCTATCCTAATAATGCCGAGCGCCAAGCTAGGAAGCGACAAGTATCAATTTTTAGCTCGACCAAGGTTTAAACACCTGATCCCACGATCTACCAGAATGAGAGATGGACGCTCAACTCATTCAGCCATCTGGTTGTAAAATTTCCCAAAATTTAGGCATTGGAGGATGGTGTGAACTAGTCTATAGTAATTACGATTGTTATATAAAAAGGTAAATGGTATATAAAGCCAGAGGCATTAAGGTATTATGTGGTGCTGGTGATCCTTTGCTGAGTTGATATAAACATTATGTAGTTATAGATAGTGTGAGAGGGCACTACTTTTAGTATGACAGAGCCTTGGGAGCTCTGCTCACATACCCCCTCCCCACCAATTGTTATTTATGGATCACTGCGCACCCAGACACAACAGGGCACTGTAGCCATAAACAACCAAGGCTTGGATACAGGCAGGTTGGATGTTCATTGGTTGATTGGAGAATGCCTATTGCTGATTGGAGGAGCTGATCATGTGTGACAGCCATCTTGGATTCCTGAAACTATATAGTAATAAACCCGAGGGTGTAAGCTCTCTGTCTTTCTGTGCACTTTCTACTCTACCTTTCTCTTGCCTGTAGTGATTTCATGTTTAGCCTACCTACACAACCACAGCTGCCAACTTTACATGTTGATATCTAAGTTAAATATGTAGAATCAAGTCTACATATTTGTTTTGGTTTTTGAAATGTGATACTTCTTCAGACTATGCAGCTTTTAGACACATACACCAGATTATATTCGGTCTCTCATGCTGCGCATTGACAGGTTTCTCAATGTATCTACATAAACATGCTGTGTAAGATGTACAGCTGCCATGAATATGCTAGTTGAGTTGAGGTTTTCTTTAACCACAAACATGTATTAAGGTCACTGTATGGCTTCCACCAAACAGGTGATCTTCCAGCAGAGTAACCAACATTACAATAAATTAAAGTTCATACTTATGCACAATACATTGTTACTACGAATCTGCAATTGGAATGTGTACCTAGAATCAGAAATGCATCTGCATGTATACATATATGTTCACATTTCATATGCATATATAATATATATGTATCATATATGGGTCATTCTCTAAAACTGGGCACACAAGTGTGACATGAAACCAAAAGTGAAAACCTTCCAATTAATAGCAAAATTCCTTCCAAATAATAGCCTAATCCAAAGTCCTATGAAGGTTTGCATGTTCGGGATATGTCAGAGTTGAAAAAAATGAATTTCACTTTTTGAATTAGATCTTATACAAATTGAGCAATACATTAATATCACTTGTGTAACATGAAAATCAAAGACAAATCCAGAACCTCATTTTAACATATACAACCTAGTCAAACAAGATTTTATTGATTACTGTTAAGCAGACAAGGTCATGACTTACAAGAAAAAAGTTGAAAAATAAGTTGGAAACAAAGTTTGGCTACATGTATGGTGTCAATGTGTAAATTTTCACATTTTCACTCTAGCGCAAAATCATACAATTATAATTTTGATATGTTCTGTGGGATAGATTCAATACATGTAGAACTGCTAACATACCTAATAAACAGAGGCTACAATAATTATTTGACTTCCTATCGATAAAACAAAGACTTAACTATCAGCATTGTAACGTGGAGCCCAAATATGTGGTGCCCAATTTTGGAGAATAACCCATATATGTGAGGCATAGCGTATTATCCTAGTATAAAGATACATATGACACATAGAAACTCCACCTGAACAGAACCTACATTAAAGCTTACTACAACTTTACCAATTCAATACAGAAAATAACTTCTGCTTACATTCTAAATACCATGTAAATACTTACAATAATCTGACTAATATTGATCTAGTTATATGACACTACTGTTGCCATATTGCTATGGACCCTTTGGGTTACAGAATTTCATTGTGTTGCATGCTGCAAATTGTGTATTCAACAGTTATTGTATACCTTATTCTATATCCCTTTTGTGTAAATAATTCTGAATTGAAAAATGGCTGGTGGTTCTCTGCCTGAACCCTTCAAATAATGCATTATACATTACATAATACGTCACATGTAACAAATAAAATAGCTCATGACAGTAGTTCTATAATTATACCCGCCACTAACATTTAGTACAAATCCTTCAGACTTCTAAATACTTTCAGGTATCCCCAGCTAAATCTACATAGTTGATTCAAACTTAGTACTGCGTGTGGACGGCAGGTATGCAGGTATTGCAATACCTCAGGGAGTTTGACGCCCCTGCCTTGCAGAGTTGTAAAACACTGCCTTGTGGTACAGGTTCTTGACAGAACCGAAGGCTAAGGGAGCAAACCCTGAACAGAAAACCATGTCACTGTGGAAGCATCAAGGGCGGTTGATGTATGGAACTCCCAACATCTCCCTACCAGCCACTGCAGGATCAAATAGGTTTGCGCCTGTCTGGACATGTTCTTGCTAGTGTGAAACCTCTATTTGCTCCCTGACAGAGTGCCGCTGGTAACTTGCAAAAGCCAGCAGCACTTCAACACTTTTGCAGGCAGCTTTCATGAAATGTTTTTTTTAACAGCAGAGAGCTAAATGGAGAGTGGCAGTCAAGTAATGAAAGCAGTCTTTGTTGCATCGCAACCGACAGCATGATAATGATGACTGTGTGTGCATGATATATTACTGTAAGTGGACCATTTACAATGTGACCTGCAGGGTGCCTAGTCTAGTATCTAGAACATAAAACATAGAAAGGCAACACCAAACTATAATTATTTATATATATTATGAATTCCAGTTGGTGCAGTGATAACATACATGTGGCACCACACCACGGTGGCTTGTTCGAGAACTGATTGATTGATTGGTGGTTGTTTTACGCCGTGTCGGCAGCATAAGCCATATTCATGGCGAGAAATGTTTGTTTTTTGTTCAAACCATCGCTTTTACATGTAAAAGCAGACAAGCAATTATGTGCCAATAGACACTCATTAAAGTAGAAAGCTCACAATCATATATTTGTGGTCAAGGGAAACAAATTCCCATAGAAAAAGAAAAGTTTTATTAATAATTGATAGAATCTATTTAGTAAACTATATGAGGTGGTACAATCCAGCTGCGCTCAAAAAGGCTAAAATGTTTTCCTGTTTTACCTTAGTAAAAAGGTCATGCATACTGTCTGCAGTGTAGAACTGTTGGCGCAGGGCCAACAAATCGACACAACTTAGTAAAATGTGTTTGAGTGTCAGTGGGGACTGACACCCAATACATTCAGGGGGAGGTTCCCCCTTGAGCAGAAAAGCATGTGTAAGCCACGAGTGGCCAATACGGCAGCGGCTAAGGGTTCAAGAACTAATACCCCTGTCACACTACGACGTAATGAGCAAACGTGAGCCTAAAGTGGTGATATTTCGTCATTACGTTGATGTACGTTGGATTACGTTATGATGACGTCGTAATGACGTTAGACTGACGTCGACCTACGTCACATTACGTCGTGTTACATCGAGTTACGTCAAGGTTTTGGACATGTTCAACAATTTTGATGTAGCTCGAACGTAAGGGTTTATGTTCACCGTACGTTCTGTTCACGTTCAGCGAACGTCAATGACGTTAAATGGACGTTAGGCAAACGTTCCTCACTACGTTCCACCACGTTCCACTCGTTGACCTATATTAACGCCGGTGGAAAAGTCCATGTGGCGTAATGGGAAAGTCAGGAGAACGTCAGGAGAACGTCAGGAGAACGTCAGGAGAACGTCAGCAGAACGTCAGCAGAACGTCAGCAGAACGTACGTTCAACGTCTCATGACATAGCTAACGTCACGCAACGTTCTTCTGGCGATGGAATAACGTTCATAACGTTCCGTGAGCGTCATTACGTTGACCTCTCTCGTTGAATGACGGTATCACTACGCTTTACCGACGTTACGCTCTCGTCCACTACGCTACATCCACGTTCAATTTGTGCCCAAATTTACATACTACGCCGAGAAGTTCAACGTTCTTCACGTTCTCCCTCCGTTGACATCATTACGTCCTAGTGTGACAGGACCATAAAGAGGCTTCAGAAAGATACATGGAGAACCTGATTGAGAATAGCATAGACTACTTCTCATTCGCATCGCATGCACAGTGAGCTACAAGCCAGGACATTAGTTCTTGTTACTGCCATCAGAGGGCAAGTTTGTTTGTGATTTTTTGGTTTGTTTCTTGATCCTCTGAATAACATGTTGTCAGTGCTGATTTTCATCCCTAAAGCCCCAGTCAGACCTCACCGGATTGAGCAACCGGACAGAAACCGGACGCTGTCCTGTGAAGTATGGCAATGTACAGTTTATATACTGTTGGCATCCGGAGTGTCCGCTCTGTGTCCGGTGGTGTCCGGTGTGTACGGTAGCAAGTTTTGAACATGCGCAAAACTTGTACCGGACACTGCCGGACTGAGGTGTATGGTTGGTGACCGTTTTAAGTCCGTTTAGACCGCTTTGTCCATTTCATGTCCCTTAGCCATCCGTTACGCCTGTGCTTTGCTTCCTGAAGAGTCCGTTGACGGTGCTGTGGGAATTTGGTCCGTAAGTTTTTATATGTTTTCAGCATGTCCTGGATCAGTCCGGTAGGTGTCCAGTTGGTGCCCGGTTGGTGTCCAGTTTGGTGTCCGGTTAACGTCCGGTCCCTCCGTCCGTTTGACATTTGGTTGCCGTCTGGTTCTCGTCTGGTTCTCGTCCGTTGGCTATTCGTTAATGTACATTTCTTGTCTGTTTAGTGTCCGTTTCGTCCAGCGGCTGTTGCAACAGTTCGACACCGAACACCACTGGACTAGACAATTCTTTGTCCGGTGGTGTCCGGTACTCAGTCCGGTGAGGTCTGACTGGGCCTTAATGGTCAACTGCCACTACACTCTAAAAAAGTTATAACAATATAGATGGAGAATTGCAAGATACTAAGCAAAGGTTGGTTGGTTGTTGGAGTTTCATGTCCTGGCAACATCTGAGGTCATATCAGGACAGCTACCGACTTGTGACAGTGCACACAAATGATGCCTTTATAGTGCTGCCCCACTGGGAAATCAGGCTGCCAAGCACCATGACCAGATATCCCACTCAGTCACATTATCCCGCCACTGAGCTAACCAGTCCTTGCCCTATCCTATTAATGCCGAACGCCAGGCTAGGAAGCGACAAATATAAATTTGATAAGTCGTTGGTTTGACTAGACCGGGAACCAAACTCCCGACCTTCCGCATGCGAGGCCTGCGCTCTACCGATTCGGCCACCATGCCCGGTGCTAGTAAGCAAAGCATTGATATGAACGATGGTTACAAAGTAACATTCGATAAAAAAGCATAAGGGGAGATAACTGTTAGAATATCATGGAGAGATTAGTACTGGGGTGGGGCATAACTGAGTATCTTTCTAGGGGTGACATACTCATTGTCCATGTTAACGCTAAAATCGGTAATTTGCAGAGGGACGTGGGGTGGTAGACCCTTCAAGCATTCTCTATGACAATGCATGCCATCTGCTGACTTTTGCGGTAACTGATTATTCAGGCACTTGTGTTGCCACCTAGCGTTAACTAGCTGTCCTGCTCCAGGGCCTAGGCCCGGCGCTGCCGCCACCCATAACTTTGCATCATGCGAAACCAAACTCTCGGTTTCGATCCGCCCGACACTGACGTCACAACACAACCCACAGCTCTGAGTCACCGATTGGACGTGAACCCCTGAAGTACAGCAAACCTTATTTTGCCACCACCCACCCCTCAACTACAAAAAAGACATTAGATCGCGAGGGTTGAGATTGCCGAGTGGTCAATTCGCCTGATTAAATTCTGACCTGCCTTGTAAACTGTCTGACTGTTCTGCTCTGAATAAATGCAAATTATACCACACCTGTCTCGTCGCGAATTGTGCATCTTTTGCCGAAACATCTGTAATTAAATACACAAACCGACATCGCTTCAATGTACCCAAGGATATTAACCACCACCTGTCAATAAGAAACTGAACTCCGGCAGTGGCCACCCTGATTCGAGCACCACCTAGCCTACATCATATATACCGATTGCCAAACAAGACTTTGAATCACTTCGGCCTTAACGCTCAAAACCATCAAGATGTATACTTAAGCTGCCTTAAACTTACCATCCCACCCATCCCATCTTTATAATTGTAACTATAGGGTTAAGTGTCTTTGAACCTCGTGACATAATGACTCAACAAACACTCTGTAAATGACTACTAAAAAATAAATGCCAATATATAATACGTCGGTCTCGTGTCTTTTAATTGCAAGGGTGCTGGTAGGATGTAGGTAGGATAGCAGTAGTCCTCTATAAGACCTTTACAAAAGGGCATGCTGTACTCTGACCTGCTACCCACAACAATAGTTCTTTCCCTCAGTATCAAAGGGTATGGAACTGGATGCGGTGGTCGCATCGGTAGCGCGCAGGCTTCCCATGCGGAATCTCGGGATGTCGAAACCCAGCCGAGTCAAGCCAATGACTTACAGAATTGATACTTGTCGCCACCTAGCCTGACACTCGGCATTAAGTGGGGCAGCACTATACAAGTTGCCATGAGTGTGCAGTGACAAGTTGGTCCCTGTACTGATATGACCTTAGATGTTGCCAGGATGGAAAACAACAACAATGCACACTAAGATGGTACGGTGCCAGTGACCCTCCTATATATATGCCTTGTTTATATTTACATAATAGATTTTTAAGCTACAACTGAGACGAGCAGTCGGGGGCTGTTAGTGTTGTGAACGTCCGCTGCTGGCGCCACCAGTCATATTTGGGAAATAAACTTAGTTTATTTATACTGGTATAATGCTTATACACCATATACATACCAGCAGATCTACCAGAATGTATACATAATCGCAGGGTACATCTATATCTAAATGTGCTGCTTATCTCCCAGATGTATGCCGGGTAAGTGATCCCTCCCTCCCCCCACCCACCTCCCCCTCCCCCCCTCTCACCCTCCCTCCGCCCCCTCCTTCCGCAACAATTCTCCCGTCAGTTTATAAAACTGTGGCTCGTCTAGGGCTGAATATGTTGGATGCGTTCGATAACATACCTCTGACATCCTTTAGAGGATCAGAATTTGTACATAGGATTTCTCATATCGCAAAACAAAATCACAAACATATAATAAATATTTTACTGAAACATCGGGAACCTGATCTATGTTAGATCTTGTAAAAGTAAAGTAAAGCTTGTTATATTTAAAGACGCATTGATTTTTATCATCGGCTATTAGACATCAAACATATGGTCAGTCTGACATATTTCTTTGGAGGAAACCAGCTGCCGCCACATAGGCTACTCTTTCCAATAAGTAGCAAGGGGTCTTTTATATACACTTTCCAACAGACAGGACAGGACAGCGCATACCACAGCCTTTGATGAACCAGTTGTGGACCACTGGTTGGCTAGGGCGGGATGCACTAATTGCTACAAATCTGCAGCCTCCAGCATAGCGCTCTTGCTCGCTTTGAACTCATTTCGAATATACAAAATAAATAAATCCACATAAACCTTATATAACACAGACTATTGGTTGGTTGTTGGAGTTTATGTCCTGGCAACATCTAATGCCATATCAGGATGGGTACCGACTTGTGACAGTACGCACTCATGGTGACTTTATAGTCCTGCCACACTGGGAGACCAGGCCATCAGTGCCATGACCTGATATCCAACTGAGCCACATTATCCTGACACTAATCCAACCAGTTCTTGCCCTATCCTAATAATTGAGAGTGCCTGGCTAGGAAGCGACACGTATCCATTTTGAAAGTCATCGGTTTGACTCGGCTGGGATTCGAACTCCCGACCTTCAGCACGGGAAGCTTGCGCTCTACCTATTGGACCACCGCATCCGGGGAAGCCATATGATTTATATGAAAGGTTTCCTGTATATAGATCGACATAAATCCCGCCTCCGACAATAATGCTGCCTCTTTTCTGACAACCAGTGATCCACAACTGGTTCATCAAAGGCTGTGGTATGTGCTGTTCTGTCTGTTTGAAAGTGTATCTAAAAGACCCCTTGCTGCTTATTGGAAAGAGTAGCCTATGTGGCGGCAGCGGATTTCCTCCAAAGAAATATGTCAGAATGACCATACTTTAACCGTCCAATCACTGTGTTCTAAAGGTGTTCTTATATAAAACAGATTTTCTTTTCTTTTCCGATGGTCACCCTTGTATCGCTCTGATGACCGAATGACATCGTTGAAGTGATGACGTCAGAATAACATCGAAGTGACGTCACACTGCAGGCTGGGATTCCTCGTCCAATCTCCACGTAAGCCGTCCGCACCCATGTCTCTGTCACTCATTCGCTCATATCGCCGACAGGACGTGGTGGCTGGATCGGTAAGAGCGCAGGCTTCCACTGCTGAAGGTCGTGAGTTCTAAGCCTGGCCGACTCAAACTGATGACTTCCAAAATGGAAGCGTGGTGCTACTCAGCCTGGTGCTTGGCATTACTAGGATAGGGCAAGGACTACTTAGCTCAGTATCCAGGTAATGTGAAGGAGTGTCATATCGATCTGTTGTGGCTGTGGCCTCGTCTCCCAGTGGGGCAGCACTATAAAGGTACCATGAATGTGCAGTCACAACTTGGTGTCATGAACTAAAGTAAACCTTGTTTTATATAATGACAACTCTAGAGCGCATTGATTTTTATCAGCGGCTATTGGACATCAAACATATGGTCAGTCGGACATATTTCTTTGGAGGAAACCCGCTGCCGCCACATAGGCTATCCTTTCTGATAGCAGCAAGGGGTCTTTTATATACACTTTCCCACAGACAGGACAGCACTTATCACAGCACAAGCTCATATGACCGTAGATGTTGTTAGGATTTGCTGGGAATTGGTAGGACTTGGTAGGACTTGTTAAACCTTTATCCGGAATTGCACACTCCTCTCATGCCGCCTTCACTGTTCACACATATCCCAGCCTCACCCTCACACAAAGTCTCTTCCCTGCACCCATCGCTGCGTAAATGCTTTGGCATTGCGAGGTAATCAGGATCGCGAATACAGACCAAGCGTGCCAGTACTAAGGACATCTATTGTGTCGCCGACTAGCGGAATTCTTTAGAAGTATGTAACAACTCAAATGCCGACTAGCGGGTCTTTTCTAACCTGGTCGCCGATCGGGTAAACATGACTTGATGACGTATTATGCAGTACCCTCGTACTGCTGATGCGCCCCTTTTCGGGTAGACTTTTGCTATATAAGGCGGCGCAGCAACGGGGTTTGGTCATTACGACCTGAGGAGCCAGGAGACAATAACCAGCCTTAAATTGGCCTCCCACCCACCCTACATGTGAAAGTGGAAAGTAGTACCATAGCATCTCTAGCCTCGTTTCTTAAGCATTTGTGTGCTGACATTTGTATAACCTGATG
>CM059195.1:86181815-86235921 GCA_030323885.1 Branchipolynoe longqiensis | reverse complement strand
TCCACCATCCAATATCCTGTAACCCTTCTTGCGAAATAAACATCTTTCGCTCAAAATTGCCTTTAGTTCGTGTTAACGCTAAATTTTTATCTATTTCTAGCGACTTAATATGGGCCTTCCCATATAACACAGCAGGTGCATATGAGGTCATTATGCCAATAAGAACAGCAACCTGTCTAATTTTTGGCTTTGATAACTTAATAAGCTGAGTCGCTGTAGTCATAAACTTAATTAGTTTTTGTTCTGTTATCGACACTGTAAGGGACTGTGTATCCAGAATAAACCCTAAACATTTGAGTTGTTTTGTTGGTTTAAACACTGACTTTTGTTGATGTACATAAAACCCCAATTTAGTGAGTAATGCACATAAATCCAAAACTGCATTCACACAACCAATTTGTGTTGATGCTATAATAAAAGAATCATCTATGTATGGAAACATTATGTGACCCTTCCTCGCCATTACCGAGAAAACAGGTTTAAGCAATTTAGTAAATAAACGTGGCGCACAAGCTAAGCCATTCGGCATGCAGGTAAACTCATAGAGTTGGTTATCCCAAATAAATCGAAGAAATTTTCGGTATTGTTCCATTATGGGAAGCGTATAATATGCATCCTGTAAATCAACACTAGCCATCCACGCATCTGGTGTAATCAGATCTCGTGCCGTATCTAGAGAGAACATTTTAAAATGTCGATATTCCACCCTTTTATTAAGGATTGTTAAATCCAGGATCATTCGAACATCACCATTAGGCTTCGGTCTCGAGAAAATGTTTGAAATAAACTGTCCTGAACAGTGTGTCACTTTTTGTATAATTCCTTTCTCAAAGAATTTATGTACCTGTTTAGTTAGTGCTTCTCGTTCAACTGGTTGAATGTTATATGGAAAAGGTATTATACTTTGTACAGGAATTTGTGTGAAGGGAATGTGAACACCCCTAACTATTTTTAAAATTTCTTGGTCACTAGTAATTTTGTGCCACTCAGAAATATGATTACTAATATTACCAGCCACAAAGTTGCTTACAGTTTGTGTGTTTTTAGAGGCTTCAGGGACTTGTAAAGTTTGTGTTTGGACCTCTACTTGGACCCGCCCCTGGGGAAAGGTCTCGACGAGTTGAACCCTCGGCCTATTGGCCGTGCGGTGTTGTCGGTCCAGCCTGGGCGAGCGCCCCGGCCCCGAAACCCTTGACCGAAGTTTGAACTCGGTCTGGTTCCTCTGGTGAACCGTCGTGGACGAAAATCCCCTCGTGACTTTTTGAAACGAGGAACTTCCTGTTTCTTCTTGCCATCCATGTTTTTGCCACTCTTGGCTGCAGTCTCTACCTCTTTATAGAGGTATTGTAGTTGACCGCCAAACATCTTGGTGTTATCTAAAGGTTTCCCTTTAATCGGCTCTGGAGCAAGATAAAGCGTAAACTCCTTCCCCTCATTATCGGTAACCTTCTTAGAGCGAGCCACTTCTTTGCCAGCATCTGTGCAAACTGACTTGAAGACATTTTCATATCTTCGAAACGACAGGTAATTACCTGCCGCCGCTAGCACTGCAATGCCTTTGTCCATTGTCTTAGCCAAAGACGAGAACTTATTTTCACTCTGCATCCTATTAGCCACAGGAACAATAGCTGTTAGGGTAGCCAACACTGCCTTATGCACTGTGTGCAACACATCCTCAAACTTCTTACGGTCATCCGTCATATTGACATCCCGATCCATTTCTTTAATGATGGAGTTGGGAACACCCTTTATGCCTGTTAACTCATCTCCTAACTTGGAGATAACCTCCGCCGGTTTGAACGTGCGAAAATGACCATTCACGGTCTCGCGCATAAGCGTAGTGGTTTTAACCCGCTTAGCCTTTGGCTTCTCCACCTTCTTAGCCACTTTAGTGCCAATGTCCGCATAGACCCCTTCATATATGGTGTCTGAGTCTGATTCCGTAGAAGTAGACTCAGTGGACGAATCAGAAGAAGAATATTTCCTCTTCCTCTTCTTCTTTTTGGACTTAGTCTTCCGCTTTTTGCGAAAACCAGTCTCTGCCCGCTCCTTGGTGAATTCATCACCCGAAGAAATCACCTGTTTCTTCTTCTTCCTCCGTTTAGGAGAAGGAGGAGGAGGAGCCTTAAGCTCCACCGCCGAGTCTGTGTCCAAGAAATCCTCAAACGAATCCTCTTGGACACTCGGCCTACGCCGCTTCCGAGACACAGGCGATTTGGCAGTCAAGATGTGGCTTTCCAATCGTGCAAAGCGAGCCTCCCAATCTGGAGGCGCAGGCACATCAGGCACTGCGTCCTCGTCCGGGTCGGAGAGGATATGCGCCCGGGGCTGTGTCGACGGCCCTGCCGACAACACAGGTGAGGAGTCGTACTCCTCGTCCACTCCACTCGGAACACGCCCCTCGGCTGCTGCTGCACCGCGCTTACTCCGCTTCGTGGCCATCGGGAGCTGAAACAAATATTTTTGGTCAGTCCCGGTATATATATATGTCACAATATGGTTGTTTCAAACTCATTTGGACATCTATTGGTGTTAGAGAACGTGTTTATACCGTTATAACACAGGCGTAATAAGCTAAATTTGTGCGTGGGTTGTGGGTCAAGCCCAAACCTTACGCGGGGTCGGGACCAGTGTATCGGCCCGCCCATCCCTCTGTTCCGCACACTTCTCCCACCTGTGACTACTACGTCAACAAGTTGGAGAAAATGCTACGAAACTCGGAGAAACGCCTGAAAAATTTTTGTCTAGGGGAGTCTATAAAAGAAACCCAGGAGCATCTCCAACATTACTCTCTATTAGAGTACGAGAGAATTTCCACATGAGATAGGGCGAAACCCACATCTCTACCCATAGTCACACGGTGACCCGGGTGTTGACATAACCGCTAATGACCGGTTTGGTTCCTTCGAGAAACCCACTCGAGTGTTCTATCCTTGGTTGTTTATAACCAAATAACTCGTCCAAATTGGACCAACGAAAGTCTAAACTTTCCATAATGATGCTCTAATGCATCATAATTAAGCTAACCACAGTTTTTATTATACTTACTGCGTATTTGCTTGTATGTAGACTAATTTTGCCGGAGCAACCCAACGACACGTTATCCAGTCGTGAGTTGTATATGCTAATTGCTGGTACCGGACGTGCTTACCTCTCCCTAGCCTGAGGCTAGCCTGAGGCTGTTTACCGAGGTAAAATATGTATATATCATCATCATCACAATGCTGTCGGTTGCGATGTGACAAAGACTGCTTTCATTACTTGACTGTCGCTCTCCATTTAGCTCTCTGCTGTGAGAGTGATGTCCATGAATGGGCTTATATATATATATATATATATATATATATATATATGCATAATTCAGTCTAGGGTGTACATGTGAAGGGAGGTGGCGAGTGCAGGGGGCGAGCATGAGGAGGAGGGGCGTGATGAGTGGTGAGACTAGGATGGGGTACAGTTAGGATAATGTGAGGCAAGAGGGACTGAGGGGAGAGTGATGGGAGAGTGAGGGTAGAGATAGGGGAAGGAGCGAGTATGAGGGAGAATGAGGGAAGAGTTGAGGGGACGACTGAGAGGGAGACAGTGAGGGAGAAGAGTGAGCGAGGGGGAGAGTGAGGGGAGAGTGAGGGGAGAGTGAGGGGAACGAGAGTGAGGGGAGAGTAAAGGGGAGGAGTGCGGGAGGGTAGGGGAGAGTTAGGAAGGTGAGGGGAGTGTGGTGATGCAGTGAGGGAGAGATGTGAGGGAGAGAGTAGGGGAGAGTGAGCGAAGAGAGTGAGGGAGCGAGTGAGGGGAGAGTGAAGGGAGAAATGAGAGGAGGGGAGAGTGAGGGAGAGTGAGGAGGAGATGATGAGTGAAGAGAGTGAGGGGAGAGTGAGGAGAGAGTGAGGGTGAGGGAGGACGTGAAGGGGACGTGAGGGAGAAGTGAGGGCGAGGAGTGAGGTGAGGAGAGAGTGAGGGGGGAGTGAGGGGAGAGAGGGGAGAGTGAGGGGAGAGTGAGGGGAGAGTGAGGGGAGAGTCAGGGGAGAGTCAGGGGAGAGTGAGGGGAGAGTGAGGGGAGAGTGAGGGGAGAGTGAGGGGAGAGTGAGGGGAGAGTGAGGGGGTGGAAGATGTTTTTTCTTTTCATGAAGATTTATACTGCCTATTATGGATAAGCCTGAATAGACTTGTTTTCACCATTAGACAGTTTGTCGATAGAAAGCCCGAGCCTACACTTTTACCGACCCAAGGGATTTTTAACCTCCCACACCACATAGACATGGTATGAGAGCAACTGGCCTTTGATGACGCTGTAAGTTATACACAGCGGTGGAAATCCAAATTGGCAGAGGTGGGGGCATGGGGAATCGAACCACCGACCTTCAGATTAGGAGTCTGACCTAGAAAAAAGTCAGACACTCTAACCACTCCGCCACGGAGAACACCACAAGATGTAGTAGAGTCAGGAGAATGTGAGCTTGTAGTGAGGGGGGACGGGGAAAGGGGAGATGGTCAGTGGAGAGAGTGAGGAGGGGGAGTGAGATTTATTTGGGGGGGGGGGGGGCGCGAGGAGGGGGAAGGGAAGATGGTGAGGAGAGTACTGAGGGGATTAGTTTGTTGCATACAGTACCACTGCATTCCTCATCCTTGAGAGAATAGAACTTAAACCACTGGTTATATAACAACCAACATTTTGGAGAATGGCCACCATTATGGCTACATTTTTTGCAGCGACCCCACCATCTTAGCCCATAACACTGACTGAACTTATTATGGCTAACCCACTAACACAATAACCACCTTCACAATATACTAATATGCCCACTGATCTACCTATTTACAATGTAATGTAAACGGCCGAAAGACCAGTGCATCGGCGCTGAAAAAATGTATATTCTGATAACAATTTTACCAACAATAAATAATTGCCAGGGGACAAATCTGCCATGGCATAATCGCAACCACTAAGAATCTTCCTTAGGACATGCTCTAACAGTTTGCCAAAGCTCATGCTTGTATTGGTAAAGGAACAATTTCCTGAAATATTGTGCATATATGCCTGACTAGAGAAGATGAGTGTAGAGTAATGAGATTGTTAAGGCCCTGTCACACTACGACGTTTCCGCCGGCATTCCGGCAACGCACAATATATTTGCAACCCGTCGGCACGCGTCCAACTCTTCGGCGCTTTGGGAGAAAGTTTGACGCGGCGCAGCGTGTTAGTAGCGTGCTATAAGCGCGCGGCCAACGCGTTTCGACGCGCGGCAGAACAACATGTCAACGTCCCACCAGCGGGTTCCCAGCGTGCCATCGGCGCGTTGACGGCGCGTTGGTGTCGCGTTAGTATCGTGTCAATGCATACATACCCGCCAGCAACACGTTAGGACGCGCCCGCAGCGCGTCCACACCACGCGGCAAACGCGTCCAGGCACGCCGGCAACACGTCCAACGCGCCGAGATACGCTGGAGCAACGCCAATAGTGCACCCACTACCCGTCGATGGGACATTACGGACGCGCCGACGGAACGGTCGCATTTTGGGTGGAAAAAAGCCAACGTTAACTGACATTGATCAACGGTCTGCCAGCGTTCTGTCGGCGCGCTGCCAACGTGTGTCAACGTGTTGCTAACGCGTCCGTAACGCGCCCGCCAACACGCTGCCTTGCGTTGCGGCCCATCGAAAGTTTTGTGCAAGCACAAAACCTTGACGTGGCTCGACGTGCGCCGACGTGTCCATTCACACGGTAACGCGCCGGCAACGCGCCGGTAACGTACCGGACGTGTACCGACGTTTTGAACAAAAACCCAACCCGTCAGCACGCGTCGAAGCGCGTTGGTGAGAAACGTCGTAGTGTGACAGGGCCTTAAGGGGGAGGTGCGTGGATAGGGGGAAGGGGAGGGGGTGGAGGGGCTGGAGGGGTGGAGGGGGTGAAGGGGGTGGAGGGGATAGAGTGACGAGATTGTGAGGGGAGGGTAATGGGAGATGGTGAAGGGAGATGGAGAGGGGAGATGGTGAGGGGAGAGAGTGAGGTGGTAGAGTGAGGATATTATGAAGGGGAGATGGTGAGGGGAGAGCAGATGGTGGGAGAGTTAGGAGGGGACCAGTTCAATGAGGGGACTTACGCTGGCACCCTAGCCATCCCCCACTTGTTAATGGGGCTGTAACACTACGACGATTCTCACCGGTGACCCGTCGACGTGTTGCATTTTTGGGGAAACGTTGGCACACGTCTGGACGCGTTAGCAGCGCGTGAGCGGGGCGTTGGCGGGGCGTTGGCGGCGCATCGGTACACGTCTGTACACGTCGGTACACTATCTTTGACGTTGATGGTCGGCGGACAACATCGGCGTGCGTTATTGGTCGCTGAGTGTTTTCAACATGTCAAAAAAAAACAACGACCGGCAGGGCACGCAAATATATGGGTAAGGATGTTAGGAGGACATTAGGCGGTTGTCGAGCTCCGTTGGACGCGCCGCAAGAGCATTATGCGAATGCTAGGCACACCCCATGCACGCGGGCGGGTCATCTCCACATGTTGCGCCAAATGGTTACTTTGTTGTTTTACATCCTACCAACATCTAAGGTCATATGAGCATGTCCTCACTTGTTGAAACCTGTTGGCTGTGCGCTAACTAGACGCTACTCACATGCTGCCCCAACGTCCAATTGTCCCATATTTCCCCTAAATCTTTAACGTTTCTTGACGCTTTAATTTTATTTTCAACGCTGACGGGTGGCCGGTGAGAAGCGTCGTAGTGTGACAGCCCCATTCGATCCTATTACGACAATGCCTGTGGCCTATGGTTGCACTGGCGCCACCTATTGGTGCTTTTACTCACTATTCTACCACGATTGTGCACCCTCTCTCCACCAGCCAAACCTGTGAATGTGTGTTTGTGTTACACACGGAGATGACTGTGTGCATGCCAACCTGGCTATTGGGGGTCTCTGAAACATTACAACATCAGAGAAGGACAGGTCAGACCGGTGGCGCCCCCTTCAGTATAGGAGTGGAATGAGGGGGTGGAGGTGTGGGTAGGGGTGTGGCTGTGGGTGTGGGTGTGGGTGTGGGTGTGGGTATGGGTGTGGGTGTGGGGTGTGGTGGTGGGGGTTGGGGTGGGGGGGGGTGGGGGTAGGTGTTTAAGTGGGTGGGGGTAAGCGGGTGTGAGTCAACGGTGGGGCTGCACGTGTGTGCGTCAGTGATTGGGTGGGGGTAAGGGGGTAGACGTAAGCGGGGGTGGGTGAGTGTGTGGGTGGGGTGGGTTGGGGGTTGGTTTGGATGAGCGGACTAGTAGTGGGGTGGGGTGGGGGTGCTGGTGGGTGTGGTGGTGGGTGTGGATGTGTTTGATGGGGATTGAGATCGGGGTCGGGTGGGGGGATGAGGCTGGGTGGGGGTGGGTGGGGGTGGGGGTGGGTGTAGCGGTTGCATGTTGGGGTTAGTGGATCAGGCGGGTGTTGCGGTTGGGGTAGGGGTGAGGGTTGGGGTTGGTAATGGGGTGGGAACTGGGGATGGGGAGGGGTTGGGGTAGATGATTGGTTGTGTGTTGGAGTTTAACGTCCTGCCAACATCTAAAGGCATACCAGGATGGGTACCGAATTGTGACAGTGCACACTCATGGCGACTTTATAGTACTGCCCCACTGGGAAATCTGGCCACTGGCACTATGACCCAATGTCCCACTCAGTCACATTATCCTGATGCTGAGCTAACCAGTCCTTGCCCTATCCTATTAATGCCGAGCGTCAGGCGAGGAAGCGGCAAGTATCAATTATATAAGTAATCGGTTTGACTCGACCGGGAACCGAACTCCCGATCTTCCGCACGCGAGGACTGCGCTCTACCGATTCGGCCACCGCGCCCGGTTCAGATGGGGAGGTAGTATGGGGTTGGGAGGGGGTGGTGGTGGGGACGGGTGCACTCAATGCGCCTATATTGATACTGTGTATCTAGTTGTAAATGATACATCTCTCTGAATGGTGCAGAACCAACCAAGGAGGATAACAAGCCATGAATAGTGCGCAGGGGGTCAAACCACAACTCCCACTGCCCTCCTGGAGCGAGCAGGAATGGCGTGGCGAGGAAATAAGTAGAGGCTTAATAGGTAGATACAATGAAGTGGAAACAATGACGCGGTAGGGGAGGTGGGAAGTGGGGGGGGGGAGGGAGGGGGAGAGGTGGAGGAGGAGATTGATCGGTCTTGTTTATGTTTAGGGGTGAAGGGTGGTATTGATCGGTGGTATGTGTGTGGGTGGGTGGGTGGGTGGGTGGCGAGGGGGGGGGGGGTTAGTGGGGAAGCTGAGCAGCCGGGACCCAGGAGGAGCGAGACCAGTGAACACTGGAGGAGGCCCTGATAGGGTGATAGGGTAGGTAGGGGTGGTTGGTTGGTTGTTGAACTGTTACGCACTCGCAACATTTAAGGTAATATCAGAACAGGTACCGACTTCTAACAGTGCACACTCATGGCTAAGTTATAGTGCTGCCCCACTGGGATACCAGGCTGCTAGGATAATGACCCAATATCCTGCTGTGTCTGAGAAGAGAATTGGCCGATGGTGGCACCACTGGTCACGTGATGGTGGGGAGCGAGAAACACCCACAGAGTAGTGTGTACAGTAACAATAATATACAATAATAATAGCAATTCCCTCCCACATCGTTATACTGGCATAATCCTTATACATCATACATAGAGTTCAGATGCAAAACCCCGTAAATACCAAACTAAAAATTGAATTAAGATAACAGATTTGTACCTGATGGTAATTTCATTCTCATTCATGCCACTATAATTGTTTTCAAATGGCTAAGGAGCCATGACCAAAAAATATAATGTAAAAAATTAGGCTGAGGAGCAATGAACAACAAATATAATGTAAAAAAATAATCTTCTGAGCGTTTGACTGCAATATTTATCTAAATTTTTAGATTGGTGCTTACAAGGTTTTGCGCCTAAACTCACCATATATATATATATATATATATACATATGAAGTGGGCATGTCTACTCGCCTTGAGCAATTTGCGCACTCGTTCCACGAGGGAAAGGGAGGGAAAGGGAAACATATATTTCTTTATTAACTACGCATATTTCACTGGTATCATTGTTAGTCAGGGTAAGAATAAAGTCGTGAGCTCTTGCGAAGGTGGATTGGAACGTTCCTTGCATTCTTTACTATCCTCCAGTATTATTTTAGATTAACCGCTATGGAAAACCTGATATTCGATTGTTTTATATGTAATTAAGGGCCTTATGCCTAAGCAAGCCTTATGTAGTTACTATACCCATCTGCGGGAATATAACAACAACACATTAACAGAATTAACTTAGTGTTACTTTCGGGCGGAAATACCGATGTTAACTTAGACTGATTATCAGTGACAGCGGCAGCATCTCTAGCTGGACCGCGTACTTCTGGAATAATTCAGTAACATTAATAATACCCAACGAGGGGGACAACCAGTTAGTTGAAATAACCTAACTTATAGACATATATATACTTTAGGCCGATAAATGCGCTCGATGGCAAATTGCGTATTTAGACGAAACTCTGGCTATTGACCTTTAGTATGGGGAGGACACCGACGGCGACGGACTACCAGCAGACGGGAGGAGAGGCTGCAGCAGCCCGCGGCAGGCCCAGGAAATTCACATGGAAAACATTACATAAATTAACTTGTTGGCTCGCCTTAAGCGGGGGTGGAATAGCCGAACGGTTAAACATATATAAATATATATATATATATATATATATATATAAATGTGATGTATACGAGTTATGCGAGTATAAAGGTGCAAAAGGGAATGTCCCCTATATGATCACCCATATGTTGTACACTACTTTATGGGTGACCCTTTTTCACAGTTGGGCCAGGTGGCGCCACCACCCCCCGACCCTACTAGTGGCGCAAATACTGTCACTCGCGCACTGGAATTTGTTGTATATAAGGGTAAGTTAGAGGTAAGGCACGGATTGAGAGATTATAGAAGGGGGAGGGAGGGAGGAGGTGATGGAGACAACGTACAGGAGGCCATGAGAGATGGTGAGTAGTGTGCGTAGTGGACGTTGTTGGCGCTGAATCCCGCTAGGTGGCGCCCATTGGGTCGGTGGTCGCTCATGCAGAGTAGTAGCGGAGTTTCCTGCTACCAGGAGCCCCCCCCCCCTCTCCCCCCAACCTCCCCAACCCCCACCCCCACCCCTGCTCCCCATCCCGCCACTCCCTGCCCCTGTGTGTGGAGCTGAGGGTGGTGGGAGGCAGTGAGGAGGGGGAGAGGGGAGAGCGGTGGGGGGGGGGAGCAGTGGGGCGTGGCTAGAGAGGGGTGGGTGGGCGGGTGGATGAGGCAAACTCAACCCACCGCAGCCCCCCCTCGCGGAGATAAAACAAAACAAACATGGGAAAGAATAGAACGGTGGTTATGGATTCCCTTTGACTGCTACACGTGTATGAAAGACGAAGTGCTCGAGGAGGGGAGCAAAGGGCAAAGGACAGAGGGCAATGACCTCAGCCAGCTATTGGGACCAGTGTAGCTATGCGCCTAAGTAAGAAAATGGGGGGTGGGTGGAGTAGGACTGGGATACTGAAGCTGGCCTCTCACATCCGGATTAATGAATGAGTTGAGTGTTCGCTTTGTAAGGTTTGGTGGGAGGTCCCCGGATGAGGGGAAGGTGGTGGTGTGGGTGGAGGGTGGGAGGGGTTTGAGTCCCGGCTGAGTCAAAGCATAGATTTAGAATATTGGTCCTTGCGCTGCCTAGCTGTGTGGCTTCGAAGTTCTAAGAGCAGGGATGGTGAAATGAGGAAGAGCAGCTTTATACTGCTTAGTCAGCAGATATAAGCTAAAGCGATGCAGCAACGTAAATCATAACTTTGCATATTTATTCATTCAATGAGTTTGTGAGTGTGATTATTGTCATCAAATATGACATGTCGCCTAGTTTGAGGGACATCCTTTCTGTCTCGGAGTTAACGCTGTTGGAGTTATTAAATATCTGGAAGTTATTAAATCTGTGTGATTTCTGGACGCTCTGGGAGTTAGCAACTCCTCGGGAGTCATTGTCATTGTGGGAGTTATTAACCCACTATGAGTTAATAATTCCTTGAGAGTTATTATCATTGTGGGAGTTATTAAGCTACTATTAGTTATTAATTCCTTTGAGAGTTATTTTCATTGTGGGAGTTATTAACCTACTATGAGTTATTAACTCCTTTTGAGTTATTGTCATTGTGGGAGTTATTAACCTAGTATTAGTTATTAATTCCTTGAGATGTATTGTCATTGTGGGGGTTATTAACCTACTATGAGTTATTAACTTCTTTCGAGTTATTGTCATTGTGGGAGTAATTAACCTAGTATGAGTTATTAACTCCTTGGGAGTTATTGTCATTGTGGGAGTTACTAACGCACTATGCATTATTAATTCCTTGAGAGTTATTGTCATTGTGATAGTTATTACCCTAGTATTAGTTATAAATTCCTTGAAATGTATTGTCATTGTGGGAGTTATTAACCTACAATGAGGTATTCATTCCTTGAGAGTTATTGTCATTGTGGTAGTTATTAATCCAATGTCACTGTTAGCTGTTGAATCATTGGGAGTTATTAGCTGTCTGGGAGTTATTAACTATTGGTGTGTTATTAACTAACTGTTAGCTATTAAATCATTGGGAGCTATGCACTGTGTGAGTTATTAATTGTGTGAGTTATTAACTGTGTGCGTTATTAACTTTGGGAGTTATTAACTGTGAGAGTTATGAATGCTGGGAGTTATTAACTGTGTCAGTTATTAACTGTGGGAGTTATTACTGCTGGGAGTTATTACCTTTGGGAGTTATTAACTGTGAGAGTTATTAATGCTGGGAGGTATTAACTGTGGGAGTAATTAACTGTGGGAGTTATTAAATGTGGGAGTTATTAACTGTGCGAGTTATTAACTGTGTCAGCTATTAATGCTAGGAGTTATTAACTGTGGCAGTTATTAATGCACTCACGAGTTAGTCAATTTTCGCATGCACTTAGGTATTAAGTATTATGAGCAGAATAAACAAACAATCACAAACAAAAATAAGAACCATGCAGATTGTTAATGTTAGGGCATCTTTGTGAAATAGGCTCGGAACAATCCTTGCCTCTTGAGACAGAAGACCCCTAGCCTGGCACTGAAAACATGTCATTCTGAGACATAGGGAACTGGAACAACAAGAGAAAGAGATTTTGGTTCATAGGTCACCAGAGGTCACCAGAATAGTCATCATCATCATGCTGTCGGTCAGCGATGCGACAAAGACTGCTTTCATTACTTGACTACATTTCATGAAAGCTGCCTGCAAAAGCATTGAAGTGCTGCTGGCTTTTACAAGTTACCAGCAGCACTCTCTCAGGGAGCAAATAGAGGTTTCACACCGGCAAGAACATTTCAAGACAGGCGCAAAACTATGTGTCCCTGCAGTGGCTGGTCGGGAGATGTTGGGAGTTCCATACATCAACCGCCCTTTCTGCTGCCACAGTGGCATGGTTTTCTGTTTAGGGTTTGCTCCCTTAGCCTTCGGTTCTGTCAAGAACCTGTACCACAAGGCATTGGTTTACAACTCTGCAGGGCAGGGGTATCAAACTCCCTGAGGTATTGCAGTACCTGCAATACATGCATACCAGGCGCCAGGCCGGAAAGCACCATTGTGGAACAGCGCAGGTGCGGCAGGCACCCTGAGTGTGTGCACAGTGCGAAGGGAAACAGCCCTTAATAAGTCACCTGCAGACCAGACTTCAAAGTATGGATTTTATCCTTACAAGCTTGATGCCAGAGGAGGGCAGCACAGAGCATGTAAAAACAAAAAACAATTTTTATTGAGGCTGTAATTATACTGTCCATAGCATCTGATTTCCAAAGGTGCAGGTGCTTCACTTCAGTGCATACTGTCAGTTTGAAGTTGCATATTTAATTCTGCCAGTATTACGCATAATTACAATTCATTAACAATTCAAACAGAGGTGAAATATACACTTACTCAGAATAGTATAATTGCTAAATCACATAAAACACAATGGTTATCCAGTGCACATCTCCACAGCCTCATCTTCTCTACTATCCTCTACTCTTCTCTACTCTTCTCTACTCTCCTATACTCTTCGGTACCTGTCTCTACTCTTTCTACTGTTCTCTACTGTTCTCTATTCTTCTTAAATGTTCTCTATTCTTCCATACTGTTCTATACTGTTCTCTACTGTTCTCTAGTGTTCTCTATTGTTCTCTACTGTTCTCCACTGTTCTCTACTGTTCTCTACTGTTATCTACTGTTATATACGCGTATATACTGTTCTTTACTGTTCTCTACTGTTCTCTACTCTTCAATACTGTTCTCTATTGTTCTCTATTGTTCACTACTCTTCTGAACTGTCCTCTATTGTTATCTACTCTTCTTTACTATTATCTACTCTTATCTACTATTCTCTACTATTGTATACTATTCTCTCCTCCTCTCTTCTCTTCCCTACTCTTCTCTACTCGTCTATCTTCTTCTCTACTATTCTCTACTATGATCTACTCTTCTATACTATCCTCTACAATTATCTACTCTTCTCTGTTCGTTTATCTTCTTCTCTTCTATTCTCTACTATTCTCTACTCTTCTCTACTATGCTCTACTATTATCTACTCTTCTGTACTAGTCTCTACTATTCTCTACTCCTCTCTACTATACTCTACTAGTATCTACTACTCTCTGCTATTCTCTACTATTATCTACTCTTCTCTACTCTTATCTACTCTTCTCTACTATTCTATACTATTATCTACTCTTCTCTACTATTCTCTACTATTATCTATTCGGTTCTCATTTCCTCTCCCATTCTCTCCTCTTCTCTACTCTTCCCTACTCTTCTCTCATATTATCTACTCTTGTATATTATTCTCTACTATTCTCTACTCTTCTCTCCTATTCTCTCCTCTTCTCTACTCTTCTCTCCAAGTATCTACTCTTGTACATTATTCTCTACTTTCTCTACTCTTCGCTACTCTTCTCTCCTCTTCTCTACTCTTCTCTACTTTCCTCTACTCTTTTGTACCATTCTCTACTATTGTCTACTATGATGTACCCTTCTCTACTATTCTCTCCTATTCTCTATGCTTCTTTACTTTTCTCTACTTTTCTCTACTAGTATGTACTCTTCTGTACTCTTCTGTACTTTTCTGTACTCTTCTGTACTCTTCTTCCCTCTTCTATACTCTTCTCTACTCTTCTCTACTATTGTCTACTCTTCTTTACTATGTTCTATTCTCTCCTCTTCTCTCCTCTTCACTTCTCTCCTCTTGTCTACTATTCTCTTCTATTATCTACTCTTGTCTACTATTCTCTATGACATACTCTTCTCTCCTGTTGTCTACTCTTCTCTACTTTCCTCTACTCTTCTCTACCCCTCTCTACTATTCTCTACCCTCCATTCTAACATCCGGACCCTCTCTGCCCCTCTCTGTGACTCTCCTTCCCAGATGGATTTCCGCCAACACACCCTTTGAGATTGCCTTCGGTCATATTTAACTGATTTCTCATCACAATTAGCGCTATTGAAATTCCACTAGACAATGGAATGTAGAGCAAGTAATTATATATGGGATAATACAAATTAAAGCATGCAGTATAATATCCTTAACAGTTTCAGCATTCCCATAGACCCTATTACTAATGTCATTATGTATCACCGCTATAGGAATTGTGCAAAACAAACTCTCACCATATCTGGCTGGAAAGTGAGGTATAAAGTAATTATGCAAATATTATTATGTATGTAATGCTCCTGTCTTTTATTGGTCTTATTCCGATATTGCTCCTGTAAACCTTCCTTTGACATTTCCTTGCTTCTATAGGATACATGTTTTTGGGGTGCGGCCTGGGGAACAGGAGGCCTGCGTCCAAGCAGCTCCCCTAATTCCCCTCCTTTCCTCCAGGCAGCGCCTCACCCACCTACTAACGGCTCATTTGGCCACCGATTTAGTTCAAATAAATTAAAGGTAGGTCTTAAGGGCCAGCCAGAGTTATAGGCTTGATCCACACAAATCTGACTTGTCTCCTCTTTTATTGTCTATTGCTTATGGAAGGAATTAATAATATCAGTACTTTTTTTTTTTTACTAAATGTAGTTTATTCATTGAAGACTGTCTTTTGTCAGTGACCGAACACTGATCTTCTAGGTGTACAGTAACATTGTACATGTTAGTCCTAACATGCTTAATTCATGGGGCGGAGGTGGGGGCCAACACAAACAGCTATGGTGGTGGCATCTACCGGGAAACGCTGCAACTAACGCCTACCGGCCCGGCTCCTCCATGCCGTCTGGTGGATATGCCCCGAACTAGCCACCGTCTCCAGGGCCGCGACGGCTCCATCCTCCCTGGAGTCAAATTTCCCGCCGAAACGGTACAGGCAAGAGGCTGAAACGTGACAGCTGAATAGTCCAGGTGGCAGCACCAGGCAAGGCGGGGGGAGCCTGTCCACTCCGCCTGAGTTTTTAAGTGTCAGTAGTTGTGAAGTGTCCAGACATGGTGCAACCCAAGGCAGCCTTTAGACGATAATCAGTTTACGGATAATTATACTCTTATAATACTTATACAGCACATAAGAATTAAGCGAGTATAAAAGCACAGGAGGGAACTCTATTATTATTATTGTTATTATCTTATTATATTTGCTACTCTGCGCTTCCTGATCACCACGCTGCGACCGGTGGCGCCACCACCGGCCCTTCTCGTCACTAATGGACGCATTATTATCAGCAGCAACATGGGCATTTATCCACTACCACACAACCAAAATTACCATGACAGAATGACTTGCCACCCAGTACCCCCTAAACCAAACCACCAATATTTATATTCCTTTACCAAGCAGCACAACTACAGAATAAATTGACCAGTCGAGATAGCCGAATAAGTAGTGTGTCCGTCTCCTGTTTTGGTAGACCTGTGTAATGATTTCAATTTCCCCCCTTTTCAAGTTCCCCCGGGGAATCTGAAAACGTTTTTAATTTCCCCGGAGGGAAATTAAAAACATTTTCAGAATACCGGGGGGAAATTAAAAACAGTTTTCAGATTCCTCCCCCTATTTTCAAATTCCCACCTCCGGGAATTTAAAATTGTTTTAAAAACTTTAAAAACGTTTAAAAATTCAGACCTATAATATTTCTTTCTTAGCCATCTTGGAGACTTTTGTGTCATTTGGGGTGAAATATGTTTTGGTGTACTATTAATAATTTCCATTATGCTATTCTCTGTGTATTATTATATTTGTCATGAAAAATAACAACAAATAACAAAAAATAACCAAAATAAATTATCCCAAAATGGGGGGAGGGAAAGTTACAATGAGGGAGGGAACTCGGAAACATTTTCAAATTCCCCTGGGATGAATTTGGAAACGTTTTCAAGTTCCCAGGGGGAACTTCAATCAGGGGGGAATTTGAAATCTTTACACCGGGAGATCCAAACACATGAATTTGTGGGTTTGAATCTTGGTTGAGTCAAACCAATCACTTAAAAAGTTATACTTGTTCCTTCCTAGCCTTGTGCTCGACATTATTAGGATAGGACAAGGACTGGTTAGCTCAGTGTCAGGATATTATGACTGGGTGGGATATCAGGTCATGGTGCTGGTGGCCTGGTTTTCCAGCAAGGCAGCACTATAAAGTCGCCATGAGTGCGCACTGTCACAAGTCGGTACCCATCCCGATATGACCTTAGATGTTGCTATGATGTAAAATAACGACAACAAAACTAGAGAATAAATTATCTGCTGACGTTATCCTCCAAAAGTCAAAGCTGACACTTCCACAAAATCCCAAAACATTGTATCACCTCCATATCTGAAAATCCTGAAATTATCCTCTTTGACTCAATTGATCCAGACAAGGCAATTGAACCGCAAAGAATTATTCATTTTAAACACCTATCATAAAAAACATTCCATCGCGTCTCAACCATTATACCTACCTCAAATTCACGGAAGTGTCCCAGTGATGAGTACTTGGTACTTAAATTCTCATGTATTATGCATCGTATGCTATATGCTTGTGCATATTTTTTATATATCTCTAGGATTAGATAACTTATGTAACACTTGTAGGATCCATCACCGTTATTATCTTCATAGACAATCATTTCGATGATATATATATATATATATATATATATGACTTCCATGTCATTTTCTAACGTTGTGTTTATCATGATGTTATTATTAAACTATCAAATTGCTTAGATATTTCGCTAGCTATCCATTGTACTTTTGTCAAGATTCATTTAGGTGTACAATCAGGATGATTGGTCATGTTGCATAGGCAACCTGTAGCGGCGTCTTGGGGGGCGGCTGCGGACGCGGAGGCCGCGAAGGCCGAGGATATGGCGTGTGGCTTTCTTCTAAGGCATCGTGAGAGTTGGGAGACCGGCCTGTCTGCAGGTGAGTAAAGGTGGGAGGCGGACTCGGGTCGGTGTCTAGAGGTGAAGTGCGGTCCAGAGAGGCGGGAGGGCGGACGTGACGTCACAGGGGCGCAGCCAGGGTACAAGCGGCGAGTTGCGGCGCGTGGGCTCGGAGGGGGTGGGCGCACCACCTGGAGTCGCCTCCCGCCCCCCTATTGTTAAAAGGGGAATGTAAAGTGTAGGTCGGGGGAGGGGGAAGAGATGGGGGGGGGGGGGCAGGAGTCCCATGTCGATCCTGAATTACCCCCTTTGGGGTATCCAAACCAAATCCACCCGACCATATTTCCTGGTAAAATTAAATTAAATTAAATGGCATTTTTTTCAGGGCGATTCTGACTTGTCGCTGGACCGGACGCAGTGGTCCAATCGCTACAGCGCAGGCTTCCCGTGCTAAAGGATCGGGAGGTAGAATCCCGCCCGAGTCAAACCAATGACTTAGACAATTGATAGATGTCGCTGCCCAGCCTGGTGCAGGGCATCACTAGGATAGGACAAGGGCTGGTGAGCTCAGTTTCAGGATAATGTGACTGACTGGGATATCGGGTCATGGTGCCAGCGGCCTGATCTTCTGTGGGGGGGGGCACGATGATGAATGCACACTGTCATAAAGTCGGTACCCATCCTGATATGACCATAGATGTAGCTAGGACGTCAAACCCCAATGACCAGATGCAAATGGCCAAATCAGTTGTGAGCCCGCCTCCCGTTCTGGTAGGTATTGGTTCGAAATTTGGCCGAGTCAAACCAATGACATAACAATTGATACTTGCCGCTACCTAGCCTGGCGCTCGTCATTACTACGATGGGGCAAGGAGCAGTGGAATGAGGAAGACCCAATTGTATGTGATTGAAATATCCCCTGCTTAATCAACTAATGTACCAACACAACAACAAAAACAACTTTGTCGCTGAATAGTGGTAGTGCGGGTGGACGCCGAGTGGGGGCGCCACCTGCAGCGTCAGACTTAATGGTTAACATGATTCAGACAAATGAGGTGGAAAGGAGAACTCAAGTCAGAGATCTTTCTAATAACCAATCAAGAACTGTTAATCAGAGGCTGCTGATACCCGAGCTCGACCATAGATATCGGGTTCTAGTGATTACAAAGTCTGGCATGAGCGGGATGGGTGGTCGAGCTGGTTGGTTGTTGGGGTTTTATGTCCTGGAAACATCTAAAGTCATATCAGGACATGCACCGACTTGTGACAGTGCGCGCTCATGGCGACTTTATAGTGCTGCCCCACTGGGAAAGCAGGGCACTGGCAGCATGACCCGATATCACATTATCCTGATACTGAGATAACCAGTTGTTAACATATCCTATTGATGACAAACGCACAGCTAGGAAGTGATAAGTATCAATTGTATAAATCATTGGGGTGACTCGACCGCGAAGCGAACTCCCGACTGTCCGGACGCGAGGCCTGCGCTCTACCGATTAGGCCACCGGGCCCGGTCATTCAAATGAAGTGCATCATAAATTATACTGCCTATATATATAGGCAGTATAATTTATGTATAGTTTGAAATGTAGCGGCAGAGTGACTGCTCGGGGCAGATATCGCCTGGTGGTGGCGCTCGGGCCCGGCTAGCCCGGGCAAATCCCGGGCAGGTCACCGATTGGACAATAATATCGTAACAAAGTATACGAAATAATAAATAATAATGAAACTCCGCCTGTTTTTATACCTGCATAATTCATTATACATCCTATCTATTGATGTATGACAAGTGTTGGACTGCATATTGTATTATCCGTTTCATAGCTATAAGCAGAATATTTTCGATACCACGAAGGGCATTCCTTATATATAATATATCTATGTAAAATGGCTAAATCTCGAATCTCTGGCTGTGTAGGCAGGCTATAGTGAAATCAATACAGCCAAAGAGAAAGGAAGAGTATAAAGTAAAGAAGAAGAAGAGACTCCAGCCCTCTGGTTTATTATTTATATGGTACATGGGTTCATTGTAGAGTATCCCCCCACCCCTTTCCCCCAATGGAAAACAAGCATTCTTGGCTCTACCAATAGGGATCCAGCATTTCTGGTCCCCATGGCTACCAGTGGTCTGCCCACCACCACCAAGCTCTATGGCCCCATGGCCACTACCAACATTGACCCTTGAGTGTGGTGATCACTCTCCCAGCAGAGGGGGTAGACCCTCAGTGCACTCACAACCAGACCTGCCAGCACCACTATGTCTATTTACATCGTGCTCAGGCACCACCAGCCCTCACATAATGTATATATATATATATATATATATATATATATATACATGCGCCTATATATAGAGTAAAACCTCTCTAACGAACCACCTCCAGAGATCGACAACTCCCATATATCGATTGTATTATTTGGGTCACAAACACTCACCCATCCAATACCATTGTAATGATTAAACAGCTCTCTAAGCCGACCACCTCCCTAAATGGACCATTTAAAGTCAGTCCCATGGTCGGTCGATTTAGAGAGGTTTTACCCTATATATATATAGTTTTCTTAACGCTTTGAAGTAGCGTATCCTTCATTTCAGCACAATTAATCCCCACAATATCTGGTTCTGGAAATTGAACACCAATATGCCAGCTAGTGCTGAAATGACACTCCCCCGACTCAGATGTACGGTGTCAAGTTTATGGAAATGAAAGTGTGCTGTGATTTTGCTCCAGTTTACTTGGTACAAGTACTGGTAACTGGCTATAATTTAATACTAAAATATTGTTATTGCATTCAGTTTGCGGTGTATGCAGTCGGAATTACGCATTCAGTCTATGGTTTCAAATAGAATGCATCATAAATTATACCACACATATACTGATGGATAACAAGTGTAGCACTGCACATCTTATGCTCCCTTTCAGAGTTATAAGCAGGATATTTTCGACGCACCAAGGGCATTTCTTATATATACAGTAAAACCTCTCTAACCGACAACCTCCACAGATCGAGCACTCCCCTATATTGATCGCTTTATTTGGGTCCCAAACAATTGCCCATACAATAGCATTGCGATGATACAAAAAACTCCCTAAGGCGACAGCCTCCCTAAATGGACCATTTAAAGTTGGTCACATGGTCGGTCGATTTAAAGAGGTTTTGCCGTATATATATATATATATATATATATATAAATAGAGGCTAAAAGCAGACCACAAAGAACTGCCACTCACTGTCCATCAAATGCAACATACATGCATTGTTATATATTGATTGGCTGAGACAGAGTTGGCCAGTTTTCTTAAAGCTTCGAAGAAGCGTATACTTCACTTGAGCACCATTAATCCCTGCAATATCTGGTTCTGGAAACCAATATGTCAGCTATTGCTGAAAGTATAATCTCCTATCTCAGACATAGATTATGATGTCGAGTTGGTGGAAATGACGGTGTGCTGTGATATTGCTCCAGTTAAATTGGTACAAGTACTGGTAATGGGCTATAGTTTTGATTTAAATTGTGCCTGAAAACAAGTTTATGTGAATGTAAATAGATATTATCCCAATTGGTTTTTAGATATAGTACACACTATGTGCAATATAATAAACATATTATGTATATTACATACATTACGCTTCATCTATTGTATGTTATTTATATATTATAGTTAGTGCCTTTGACATATGTGAAATGTGACTTGGTATATCTTATATCTATTTTATATTGTGCGTTATTGCTATTTTATATCGAATACATATTTTATATCGAATACATGATATATATTATATATTATACATATATAATTATACATATATAAGCAGAGGACATTTCAATGAGGGACATTTCAATGAGGGACAATTATTATTCTTTGTGAGTACACTATTCTTGCCATATCATCTTTAACATGGTGTTTATCGTCAACTGAATGATCACACGTGTTGTTGATTCCATGGTGTCCCAGTGAGGTAGTATGATGAAGACACCATGGGCGTACTTGATTAACACAACCCAGCCGATTTGGTTCACCCAAGTTACTAGAATTTCAAATTGAACACCGCTAGTGGAGTTGACAAAAACATGTGACATGTGCAAAACGACCCGACCCCAGTCACCCACCTCTTGGCTGGGGTTTGCTAGGAACGATGGCGTCAAATTTGTGCTGGTACCATCCTGCATCATAATAGCTACAAGTATCAGTCTGACATGTTTTTTTTGGGTAATAACACAGATCAATGAAATGGAAATATAACTAAACTATGCAATCATAAAATACTTTACATCCTATTTTGCTGTACCTATATCGGTCATTTAAAAAAAAAGAAAAAGCTTTGGATTAAGCCACCACTTTGTCCAGCCCGAGCGTGGAGAAGCGTATTCGATTATTTGACCCGAGTCTGTAGGATGTGCGCATGCACCAAAAAGTGGCTCGGGTGACCCGAGTTGATTAATCGATTACACCCATGAGTGTGAACTGTCACAGCTTGCTTCATGTCCTGATGTGACGTCAGATTTTGAAAGCAGCCATTTGTAGAAGAAGCACCCGTAGAATGCGGAAAGTGCTTCCTTCAGAAAGCTTGTTTGTTTGTTTTACGTCTTAACACCATCTAAGGTCATATCAGGATGGGTACCTACTTGTGACAGTGCAGACTTGTAGCTACTTTATAATGCTGCCCCAATGGAAGACGATGCCACCAGCATCATGACCTCAGTCACATTATCCTCACACTGAGCAAACCAGTCCTTGCCCTATCATAGTAATGCCAAGCGCCTGGCTAGGTTGCGACAAGTGTACATTTTTAAGTCATTGATTCGACAAGTGTTCGAACACACAAACCCATGGGTTCCGAATCCCTGATCTCCCAAAACAGGAGATGGACGCTCAACTCATTCCGCCATCCCGTCTGGTCCTTTACAAAAAGTTAGTTTTATTTAACGAAGCCTCTAGAGCACATTGATTTTTATCATCGGCTATTGGACGTCAAATTCACAAAGTAGAATCAAACCAGACTGTCAGGCATCCCACTGGAGGTGTGGCCCACATGGGTAGAGTGCAGGCTTCCCATGCAGAAGGTCAACAGTTTGAAATCCCAGTCGAGTCAAAAGTGATACTTGTCACTCCCTAGCCTGGCACTTGGCATTACTAGGATAGGGCAATGACTGGGTTAGCTCAGTATCAGGATAATATGACTGAGCGTGAAATCGGCTCACCGTGCTAGTGGCCAGATCTCCCAGTGGGACAGTAGAAACAGAAAAAGAATGCATGCAGTCGACAGCTACACAACTGAAAGTAACAAAACAAGGGGAACCATCAGACTATTATTGTCTAGCGGCGAAAACAAGTCAGACTTAGCCATTATTGGCAGCATAAATACACCAACACGTATGTATGTATATATGTATATATGATGTATAACGCATTATACAAGTATAAATGCAAGGGGGGAACATATACTGTATATATCTATTCCTCCTTGGCGCATTTGTGGTACCCCCCCCCCCCCCAGCTGTCGGGGTAATTGGTAGGAAGGGCCCTTGCACCACACACACACTGGAGGAATTATATATATATATATATATATATATATATATATGGATAGTGATAAATCCTTTATCGCGGGTAATAAACTCGGTAGTGGTTCTTCCCCCCCCCTCTCATGGGGTGGGGGGTGGGCTCCCAGCATGTACCTCACCCCCTCCCCACCTCGGGGGGAGCTGCTTTCGCCATTTGGTCAGAAGCAATTTTTTTAAATAAAGGAGTTGGAGTCTTTTTCTGCCAACTCATATCCGCTATATATGTGTGATGCGTAAGCAATATTCAAGTATAAAGGCACGGAAGGGAATTATATATTTATTTACTACTTGACCCACCCTCCAACCACGTGACCGGTGGCGCCACCACCGGCACAATCCTAACCAGGACGCTACACTGTCACTCGCGACTGGGAATTTATGAGTGCGCACTGTCACAAGTTGCTAACTGATATGACCTTAGATGTTGCCAGGAGGCGAAAGCCCAACAACACCAATACGTAAACTAGCATTATTGTGTCAGAGGCGCCCTTGGGCGGGCACGTCAATTCCCAGAAGCAGTAGCCGCAGATTGCATTACGTTCCCAATACACCCATATATGCAGGCTCTTCGGGCCGTGCTGCGGGCAGTGTGGACAGCGGAATGGTCTTTATTGAATGAACGCAACTTGTAGTGCGTTTGTGGCCGGATGTCAGCGCAGATGTGATTGATTGCTCCGTGACCCTGGGGCAGGGTGACCCTGGGGCAGGATGACCCTGGGGCAGGGTGACCCTGGGGCAGGGTGACCCTTGGGCAGGGTGACCCTGGGGCAGGGTGACCCTGGGGCAGGGTGACCCTGGGGCAGGGTGACCCTGGGGCAGGGTGACCCTGGGGCAGGGTGATCATGGGGCAAGGTGCCCCTGGGGCAGGGTGACCCTGGGGCAGGGTGACCCTGGGGTAGGGTGATCATGGGGCAGGGTGACCCTGGGGCAGGGTGACCCTGGGGCAGGGTGACCCTGGGGCAGGGTGACCATGGGGCAGGGTGACCCTGGGGCAGGGTGACCCTGGGGCAGGGTGACCCCGGGACAGGGTGACCTTGGGGCAGGGTTACCCTGGGGCAGGGTGATCATGGGGCAAGGTGACCCTGGGGCAGGGTGATCATGGAGCAAGGTGACCCTGGGGCAGGGTGACCCTGGGGCAGGGTGATCATGGGGCAGGGTGACCATGGGGCAGGGTGACCCTGGGGCAGGGTTACCCTGGGGCAGGTGGACCCTATGGTAGGGGGACCCTTGGGCAGGGTGACCCTATGGAAGGGTGACCCTGGGGTAGGGCGACCCTGGGCGGGGTGACATTGGGGCAGGGCGACCCTGCGGCATGGCGACCCTGGGACAGGGTGACTCTGGGATAGGGCGACGCTGGGGCAAGCTGCCCCTGGGGCAGCCGGATCCTGGGGCAACAAAGCCAATGGACGCGGTGGCGGAATCGGCAGAGCGCAGGCCTACTGTGCGTGAAGGTCGGGAGTTCAATTCCCAGTCAAGTCAAACCAATGACTTACAAAATTTATACTTGTCACTTCCTAGCCTGGCCGTCAGCATTAATATAATAGGGCAAGGATGGTTAGCACAGTATCAGGATAATGTGACAGACTGGGATATCAGGTTGTGGGGCTGGTGGCCTGGTATCCCAGTGTAGCAGCACTATAAAATCGTCATGAAGGCGCACTATCACAGGTCGGTGCTCGTACATATATGACCTTAGATGTTGCCAGGGCGTAATACTCAAACAAGCAACCAACCAAGCAAGGCAGGCCAGGCGCAGACAGGGTCCTGGGGCAGACTGACCCTGGGGCAGGCTGATCCTGGGGCTGGTAGGGGTCGAGAGGGCAGCATAGTGCATGGAGAGGAAATAGCCTGTGGGGCCAGCCTCAGTGTAAAGGTCAAGGACATATTCCACTGACAGCCGTGACACCTACTTTACTGTTGGTTAACAAAAACAGGCAGGTGTAGAGCGTTCAAAACACTGCCCCGTTCAAGACACTACTGTTAAGTTCAAAACACTACCCCTACATACGCTGACAACACTACCCAGGTTCAAAACACTATCATGACACTCTGACCCCGCTGCAGGGTTTGAAGCATGTATTAGTAGTATACGCTGATAGTACTGCGGCATATGCACCATGTATTAGTATACGCTGATGGTGCTGCAATGTTTGAAGCATGTATTAGTATTATACTCATGCATTTGCATTATACGAGGAGAACGCTGCGGTGTGTGCACTACATATTAGTATACGCTGATTGTGGTGCGGTGTTTGAAGCATGTGCCAGTAGTAGTATACGCTGATAGCGCTGCGACGTGTGCACCACATATTAGTACGGTATACACTGATGGTGCTGCAGTATTTGAAGCATGTATTAGTAGTAGGCTATGCGCTACACACTGCCCCACTCTACTGCACACTGCCCCACCTTACTGCATTCTTCCACACCTTACTGCCTACTGCCCCACCAGGCGCAGGGCCTAATCAGTAGAGCATGGGCCTCGTATGCGGAAGGTCAGGAGTTTGGTTTCCGGTCGAGTCAAATCATGCAATGACTTAAAAATGTATACAAGTTTATCGTTTCTTAACCTGGTGCTCGGCATTATTAGGATAGGGCAAGGACTATGGGTGCCTCAGTGTCAGGATAATGTGAGTGAGAGGGATATTGGGTCCTGATGCTGGCGGCATGGTTTCCCAGTGGTAGCACTATAAAGGCATGATGAGTGTGCAGTCCCAAGTTGGTACGCACCCTGATATGACCTTAGATGTTGCTAGGACATAAACCAGCAACCAACAACAACAACCCCTACTGCCCCACCCTACTACATACTTCCCACCACCACTGCGCACTGCCCCACCCTACTGCATTATTCCCCACCTCACTGCATACAGCCCCACCCTCCTGCAAACTGCCTCTCCCTACTGTACACTGCCCCATTGTCCTGCATTCTGCCACACACTGCTGGCAGCACTATAACATCATGATGAGTGTCCAGTCACAAGTCGGTACCGGTCATGATATGACCTTAGATATTGCTAGGACATAAAACAGAAACCAACAACAACCCCTCCTGCCGCACACTACTGCATACTGTATCTTTGCAGTCTTCTTTAAGGAATGGTTTACAGTCAAGCTTACAGCTCGTTGTAATGTCTTTAATGCCTTTAAACAGTCTTCTTTAAGGTCTATTTGCAGTCTTCTTTAACGGCTGGTGTACAGTCAGGTTAATAGTCTGTTGTAGTGTCTTTACTGCCTTTTTACAGTCTTTGTTAAGGTCTGGTTTACAGTCAGGTTAATATTTTGTTGCATCATGTCTTTACTGCCTTTTTACAGTATTATTTAAGGTATGGTTTACTGTAAGGTTTACAGTTTGTTGTGAAGTATGTACTGCCCTTTAACAGTCTTCTTTAAGGTCTGCTTTACAGTCAGGTTTACAGGTTGTTGCATAGTGTCTGTACTGCCTCTTCACAGTCTTCTTTAAGGTATGGCTTACAGTCAGATTTACAGTTTGTTGTAGTGTATGTACTGCCCTGTTTCAGTCTGTGTTATACGCTTGTGAAACTATGGTTTACAGTCAGGTTTACAGTTAGCGTTATATTCAGGTTTACAGTTTGTTGCATAGTGTCTTCATTGCCTTTTTACAGTATTCTTTAATGTCTGGTTTACAGTCAGATTTACAGTTTGTTGTATCGTCTTTACTGACTTTTTACAGTCTACTTAAAGGTCTGGTTTACAGTCAGGTTTACAGTTTGTTGTATCGTCTTTACTGCCTTTTAACAGTTTTCTTTAAGGTTTGGTTCACAGGCAGGTTTACAGTTTGTTGCATAGTGTCTGTACTGCCTCTTTACAGTCTTCTGTAAGGTCTGGTTTACATTCAGGTTTGCAGTTGGTCGTAACGTCTTTACTGCCTTGTTAAGTCTTCTTTAAGGTCTGGTTTACAGTCAAACTTACAGTTTGTTGTAGAGTTTGTACGGCCTTTTAACAGTCTTCTTTAAGGTCTGATTTACAGTCAGGTTTACAGTTTGTTGTATGGTGTCTTGACTGTTTACAGTGTGTTTTATAGTGCCCTTTCTCCCTCCTTACACACCGTTTTACTCTCATGCTTAAAACATGGTTTACAGTCAGTTTAACAGTCTGTTTTACTGAATGGTTTACAACGTGTTTTACAGTCAAGTCTAAAGTCTGTTTTATGATCTTGTGAAACTATGGTTTACAGTCAAGTTTACAGTGTGTTTTATAGTGCCCTTTCTGCCTCCTTGCAGTCTGTTTTACTCTCTTGTTCAAAGCATGGTTTACAGTTACTTTAACAGTCTGTTTTACCAAATAGTTTACAACGTGGTTTACAGTCAAGTTTACAGTCTGTGTTATGCCCTTGAAACTATGGTTTACAGTCAGGAAAGTCTGTTTTGTGCTCTTGTGAAACTATGGTTTACGATCAAGTTGACAGTGTGTTTTATGGTGTGTGTACTGCCTCTTTGCAGTCTGTTTTACTCTCTCATTTAAAGCATGGTTTACAGTCAGTTTAACGGTCTGTTTTACCGAATGGCTTACTACCTAGTTTACAGTCAAGTGTATAGTCCGTGTTATAGTGTCTGTACTGCCTCTTTACAGTCTATTTTACTCTCTCATTTAAAGCATGGTTTACAGTCAGTTTAACGGGCTATTTTACCTAATGGCTTACTACGTAGTTTACAGTCAAGTGTATAATCCGTTTTATGGTGTCTGTACTCCCTCTCTGCAGTTTGTTTTACTCTCTCCTTTAAAGTATAGTTTACAGTCAGTTTAACGGTCTGTTTTACTAGGTACTCCAAAGTCGGCGTGTACGGTGTCCGCAGCGCGAAATTTGACCTATTTTACCTCTTTTAAAAAGGCTTGAAACTCCACTAATTCTGCTTGGTTTGAAATAAAAATGATATCAAATTAAAGCGTGTTCTTTTGTATTTTAGGCTGTCTGAGTTTTAATTATCATTATGAAATAAATCACAGTCAATGGACACTTGTTGGCGGGTACCATCGGCAGCTCTGAGCATGCTCGCCAATTTTGTTTTCATCCAGTCTGAGCTACTCCCTTCCCTAAACTTGATGGCTTGGTGAGTACATTGACCTGAGCTAAAAATAACCACCAATAAAAGATAGAGAAGAATCTAGGCTTCATTAGCATATCAAGCATGAGTGTTTCTGAGTGGGAAATTTGATTGAACTGAAGGAGTGAAAACATTAAGACATTAATCCTCCTTGAAAATTGATCAGGATCGTTTTGAAAATTATATCATCAGAAAGCTTAAGTCTTCCTCTACCTAACCAGAACAATATTTGGTTGAGATTTATATCATGCGCATCAAGCTTGGTCTGAGAAGTGACTGCTGCAAGAATTTGGCTATTGTCAGCTCGCGATGCTTAAAAGAGAATGTTGTCTTTCTTTCTCTGATCAGTTAGAAAATGGTGTCATCATGTAGAGCTTTAAATTCTGGTTACTTTGGTATAAAGAGTGCAGTGATCGGACAATTAGAATGGGAGTTATGCTATTTTTCTTAATTTTATTGTCAGCTCGCGATGCCTAAAATTGAATGTTGTCTTTCTTTCCCTGATCAGTTAGAAAATGATGTCATCATGTAGAGCTTTTGATTCTGGTTATTTTGGTATAAAGATTGCTGTGATAGGACAATTAGAACGGGAGTTATGCTATTTTTCTATATTTTACTGAATTTATTATTGGTGTTTGCTGGAAATTAAGGAATTTAGCAAGTTTGACATGAAATTTCAGAAAATTCAGCTTCTTATTTGTACTATAGAGAATGAGATTCTTGAATATTGGACAGATCATAGGCAAAATAGCTTCCAGGTGGGACCCTAAACTCCAAGATTTGGCTAATTTGGAAATGTGCACAAATCGGGGGAAAAAAATCAATCTTTAAACACTCATAACTTTGCAGCTATTCAATCGATCTAAATGATTTTTATATCATTGAGATTCAATTTAAAAGATCTGTACAGATATATAAGATGTAATACTGACCTGTTGAAAATAGAAATCACTTTGGAGTACCTAGTTTTACCGAATCGCTTACTACCTAGTTTACAGTCAAGTGTATAGTCCGTGTTATAGTGTCTGTACTCCCTCTTTGTAGTCTGCTTTACTCGCTTGCTTTAAGTATGGATTACAACCAGGAGTAAATGTCATCATGTTCATGGTGTAATGTAAAGTCTAGTTTAGAGTCATGTTTACAGTTAGGTTTATGGACTGGATTAGGGTATGCTTTACAACCAGGTTTACTATATGTTTACATTCGCGTAACAGTCAAATTTACTATGTTAACTCCATCATTCTTCATTTTCTGAGAGTAGACAACATTAGGCTCGAAGCAGACGACAACTGGCTGGAACGCGCGTGTATTGTAGTTATGCCTGTAGTGGTACAACTCCTCCTATGTGTTGGGATGACTTAGATGGTTGGCTTTCTTTTATGCTTGTCAATTCTTATCTCGAAGATAACATGTGAAAGATTGTCCAATCACTAGCGCATGGATGCACAGAAATGTGTATGGTCGTCCCACGGCTCACAGCTCGGTAGTTCTGACACTCACAGCGCCACCAGAAAAAAACCTCCAAGCTAAATGCCGCTCTGGATGGACAAGATGGGATGGCAAAATGAGTTGAGCGTCCGTCTTCCATTTTGGTAGATCGTGGTATTTGAAGCCATGGGTTTGACCACAGTTCTAGTCAGACCAATGACTTAACAATTTATACTTGTCGATTGCTTGCCAGGCGCTTGGCATTATTGGAATAGGGAAAGGAAGGGTTGACTAACTGTAAGGATCATGTGACTGAGTGGGATAGCGGGTCATGGTGCTGGTGGACTGGTCTCCCAGTGGGGCAGCACTATCAAGTTGCAATGATCACGCACTGTCACAAGTTGGTAGCCATCCTGATATGACCTTAAATGTTGTTAGGACGTAGAAGAGCAACAACCAGTCACCCTCTCCTGATACGAGAGATGGAGCAGGAACATGGTGTGTTTGCTACCCGTAAGTGCGGGTTTACTTTTCCCTTCCTTATCCTTCAAAATACTTGTACCTTATTTATTTTGGGTAAATGATCATACAGGTATTTTGTCAGCGCTTAGGAACTGGTCTTCCAATCATATCAGGTTACATTCATTCATGTTTATCGTAGTGTCTAAAATCAACAAGAATTTGATACGAGGACAAAAAAGAAGACAAAAGAAGAATAGTGCAGTTACCCAACAGCATCGAGAGACAACAGAGTGTACATTGTATATGTTCAAGGTCAAGGTCAAGGAAACGTACTAATCATCATCATCATCATGCTGTCGGTCGCGATGCAACAAAGACTGCTTTCATTACTTGACTGTCACTCTCCATTTAGCTCTCTGCTGTGAGAGTGATGTCCATGAGTCAGTCTTAATGTCTCTCAGCTTCAGTCTACTAATAAATATGGTGAATATCAAGATTAAGTTAAAGCTTAAACTTCCATAGTGTGATGTTTTTGAGGGTGTAGCTCTTGGAGATAAATAGAGGAGGTAGATTGTCATAAGTTAGGCCCCTACTTCTAGTTGAAAGTAACTTTTTTTTTAACTTCCCAACTTTTGAGACATTTGAAGTGGAAACAGGCAAAAATAATTATGGCATGCACATCAAAACTCATACACGAAAGGGTTCTGTCGTAACAAGTTCTAGTTTAGGTTTTTTCATTGGTACATTAGTTGTATAAGCAGGGGAATTTTCAATCGCGAACGATTGGGCTTCCTCATTCCACTGCTCCCTGTATCAATTGTTACGTCATTGGTTTGACTCGACCAGGATTCGAACCTACGATGCCATGAACTACCAACAGAGGAGACGGACGCTCTAACTCATTTGGCCATCCCGTCTGGTAAATTAACTCGGCCTTTCCATCCATGCAACAACAAATGATAAATAAGTGCACCTTTGTCTGAGATAGATATGTAGAATCCTTTCTAGATGATTGTGTTGGTTTCGGAAAATTGATTCTTTTATCAAATTATACATGTGTCACCTGATTCATAACCACAGTACCCCCTCCTCCACACATCCATACATATGTTTGGGGTACCGTTATTTATATCCACATAATAAATTACATCGTGCTGATATCACGTTAGATGTTGCCAGGACGTAAAACTCCAACAACGAACTAATACATTACATTGCACATAAATATGCATTATATATGTCAGGGTATGTCCCATATGTGAACATGATTCAACTATTCTATGAATTGAAATATTTTTTAGTCGAATTTATCCTTATTTGTTTGTCTTGAATTTTGTAGAGACAAAAACAACTTGTAAATTAAAAACAAAACAAAAATGACCAGTGAATCCTTCATTGCCTGACTAGCAAGACTAGTTAATAAACTATTAAATAAAGTAGAAACAGAAAATCAGATTGTAATGAGAAAAGTATTAATTAATGAGGACACAGAAGAGCACAGCTACTTAAAGTAAAGCGACAAATACTCAGCTTAATATGACCTGCCTATAATACGACATGCTGAACGACCCATTGACTCCGCCGTCTCTCATGCCTGCTCTCTCCCTGCATGTCCGCCCCCCCCTGCCCATGGACCCCTTCCCCCCCATCCAGATTTGACAAACAACTATTATAACTCAATGATTCGAGACCCACTACCACTACTCGAGACCCACTACCACTACTTGAGACCCATAACCACCACTGAATAACTACATCTTCAACCAGCTATGCATACAATATAAACCACTGTACATGCACAACATGCACTATTTAAAGACTAACCGGTATTAAAACCAAATCTAAATGATATACAAACAAGCATATGATTTAGCCACTAGTGTACATTACTGCACACTCTATCTTGATGCATATACCTTGCACTATGTTGAGTACCTCTGCTGTACACTATGCAACATAGGTTGCTCCCCCACTTTCTTTTTTATGTTCAGAATGGGTTGTGCTGCACACAATGCAAGACATTCCACTGACACTATGAACAGATCAAATGCGATCACTCCAACGGCTGGAAGACCAGTGCCCCGGCGCTGACAAAATATGTATTCAGACCAATAAAATGTTTACCAGGGAAAAAAAAATGTTTAAGCTGTTAAATAAATTGAACCAGAACATGAACGGCTAGACATTAAGCTCTTTAGATAAATTGATCCTGAACGCCAAAGCCTAATCATTACATTGTTAAATAAAGTAGAACGAGAAGATCAAAGAGTAGCGAGTCAACTGATAGATTAAGTGGGTTAAATGAGCGAGTGGCGCTCATTTGCTGTCATTGCTGGGGGTGCAGAGAACAGTGAAGCAGCCCCTCACACCTGCCACTCACACCAAGCCATCCCATTGGCCAACTTCAGAAACCCCTCAACCAATCAATTTCAACCGCTACTGATGATAAAATGTACTGGTCTTGATCACTGAAATGTCCTGTATTTCTGAGTAAAAATGTCAATTTGATTAAGTACCATAACTTCACTTGCATGTCGGGCCTTGTTAACGGTCACTCATAGCCGCGGTGAATAGAGTTGAACTACTCAGCCAGTCACCCTGCCTGTCATGGAAATAAAGTTGTGTTATTCCCACCTCCTGCTTCTGTCTTCTATGGGCCGCGGGTAGCAATGAGAGTCAGAAGACCAAAGCCAAACCATTATATTGCTAAATAATGTCGAACTAAAACACTGTGTATAACTTAAAGCATCATCAAAGGCCAGTTGCTCTCATACCATGTCTATATGGTTTTGGAGGTTAAAAATCCCTTGGGTCGGTAAAAGTGTAGGCTCGGGCTTTCTATCGACAAACTGTCTAAGGGTGAAAATAAGTCTATTCAGATGCATCCTTGATAGGTAGTATAAATCTTCAAGAAAAAGAAGCATCCAAGTCTCACGATGAAAGTGTTACCTAAAGTAGCCTAAGCATTAAACTCCTGAATAAAATAGAGGCATGAGATCAAAGCATTAGGATTGAACTAGGACACCAAAGCGTTAGCATTAAACTATTCACTAAAATAGAACCAGATCACAAAAGCCTAGCCGGTAAACCATTAAATAAACTGGAAGGAGAACAGAAAAGGCGAGTCATTAAACTGAGAAAGAAAGTCGAGCCCGAATGGCTAAGCTGAATAAATTAATTGGTTTAATAGAGGAGAACAAGGATGCTAATGCTGAATCATTAAATTGTTAAATAAAGTAGAACCAGAATACCAACGTCTACTTATTATACTACTAAATAGAGGAAATGAACGATACCAAAGCGTAGATATCACACTGTTAAAGTAAGTAGACCCAAAACACCAAACCCTAACCATTAAGCTGTTAAATGTTGGCGTTCTCTGTGGCAGAGTGGTTAGAGTGCCTGACATTTTTCTAGGTCCGACTCCTAATCTGAAGTTCAGTGGTTCAATTCACCGTGCCCCCCACCTCTGTCAATTTGGATTTCCACCGCTGTGTATAACTTATAGCATTATCAAAGGCCAGTTGGTCTCATACCATGTCTATGTGGCGTGGGAGGTTCAAAATCCTTTGGGTCAGTAAATGTGTAGGCTCAGGCTTTCTATCTATTGATAAACAGTCTAATGGTGAAAACAATTCTATTCAGACTTATCCATGATAAGCAGTCTAAATCTTTAATGAAAAATAAATATAAAATGAAAGCACATGCTCCAAAGTCTTGCTGAGCTCAATCAGATGTAGGACTGTGTAAGTCTTTGTTTGGCCTACTGCGTGCCCAGTGTGGTTTGTCAGTCAGCCAGTACACCAACTTGCATCATGGGTAATGTATGACACAGATGCTGGCAGGTATATCCACATCATGTATCACTCAGTCTCGACATGCTCAACACTAAGGCCAAATAATACAAACACGTTGGTGATTGTCCTTTTGAAATAAAAATCTGGGTCGAACAAGTGTTTTTTATATACAGTATAACCCCGTTAAACATGAAGGGACACTAGAAATTCGTTTTGATTAACTGATCATTGGTTTAAATGAGCTTTGGCTTTGACTTTGACTTGGCTTTGGCAAAAATGTGGGTGCATTATGAATGTAATATACAATGTATGTGGACACTTTGATTATTGGTTGTTATGTATATATACAGTATAACCCCTAAGCTAGATTACACCAAACGATTGGTTAATCCAAACTTGTTTTGGCCGCCTGGCAAAATACTACCATTTATCATATAAAAAGTTGGTTGGGTCTCGGATGACCTTATAACCACATGACAGTTTGGTTTAACCATACCAGAAGTGGCCTGGAGTCCGACAATTTTGTTTGGATTCACCGATAATTTGGATTAGGCGACTTTGGTTTGACCCACAATTTTGTATGATCAATGATAGTATTATGCCAGGCTGCCGAAAAAAGTTTGGATTACCCGAAAATTTGGTTTAACTGAGCTTGGTTTAATGGGCTTATACTGTAATTAGATTTTTTTCTGGCATATGACGTAGACGTAATACGTAGGCAGATGCGATGGCTGATTTAGTGGAGCGTCCGCCTCCCATTCTGGTAGGTCATAGGATTCAAAGTCTTGGGTTCGAACCCTGGCCAAGTCAAACCAATGACATACAAATTGAGAGGAAAGTTGAATTGCGGCTAGCCCGACACATTTTTAACAGATTAAAAACAAATTAAATTCTTGGGTAGGCGATTTTTCAGGCACGGGTGGGGCCGATCACCAATTTATGTTCTTTGTAGTTGGCCTAATAAGCACCAGAAGTTATCACTTAGTACAAAACCGCAGAATTTGCCTGCTTTCACTGTGGAAATAATTACTGAATAGTTCTTGGAGTTGTACGTCCTGGCAGCATCTAAGGTCATATCAAGACGCGGGAAATATAGGCCCTACTGTGTTTAAAATGGTGTCTTTGATTAGAAAATCTTTTTTTGAATAACATGGAATAAGACATTGACATTGACATTTCGCAGAAAGGTGGGTGAATTGTTTGTATATGGCATCATCACTTGTGTCGTTGATATGTGTGAACCCGACGTTAAACTCAGCAGCCACAACACTGACCTTTTTTTTTCTTGAAGATTTATGCTGCCTATCATGGATAAGTCTGAATAGACTTGTTTTCACCATTAGACAGTTAGAAAGCCTGAGCCTCCACTTTTACCGACCCAAGGGATTTTTAACCTCCCACACCACATAGACATGGTATGAGAGCAACTGGCCTTTGATGATGCTGTAAGTTATACACAGTGGTGGAAATCCAAATTGGCAGAGGTGGGGGGGTGCACGGGGAATTTAACCGCCACCCTTCAGATTAGGAGTCTGACCTAGTAAAATGTTGGACACTCTAACCACTCCGCCACCGCCTTTGCCTTGCCTTTGCACACACAGAGTCAACCCTCATTAACCAAACATTAGAAAATGTAGACCATTCCAAATACCTAGGCCTTGAGTTGGACACCCAACTAAACTACAACCTATGTATAAATAAAATTATCCAGAAAGTAAACCATAAACTGTGGCTATTTGCAAAGCTAAGAGACTACATGACACAAGAAATGTAAATACAAATCTTTGAGGGCCTGGTGCTCCGCTATTTTGACTATGGAGATGTAAACTACATGGGTGCGAGAAAAGAACTACTAAAAAACTGCAAATACAGCAGAACAGAGCCCTAAAAATCTGTCTAAGGGTAGACAAGCTGCACCCCACCTATGACATACACAAAAGAACCGAAGTGAAATTACTAGAAAATAGGAGAATAATTCACTTGAAAATATTAGCTTATAGCTATAGTCAAAACAATAAACTCCTAACAAAACCACAAAGGGCTACTAGAGCAAATAATGTGCCACTATTAAAGCAGACCAGAAGTAAAATAAAAGCTCATGAGAGAAGCACGCTGGAAATGGCTGACAAGGCATGGAATGCCCAAACGGTAAAGGAACAACAAATTCCTGACCTAAAAACTTACAAAAAATATCAGTGCAAAATAAGGCTAGAAAACCCCCACTAAGCTGCACAAAGCTGCACTGCAAAGTGGCATGTGATATGTCACGGCCCACCAGCGGGACACCCAATTGAAGGTAACCGTGTCAAAAGTAGCCAGATAACACACCACACAGTTAGGTACAAGCATATGATATGTAAATAGGAGTAGGCTAGTCTAGTAATAAGAGTAGAACAAAAAAATATATGCCAAGAAAATAAAAAAAAATAACATAGGCTACTAACCATACCAACCAACTATATATCTGCTACTGAAATGCAGGCAATCAAATTACTTATCAGCAGCTACTGTGTGGTAAGATAACACCAACACTACAACTGGCCAGCATTGAAAACAAGCCTGGGTACCCGGGCTTATATGCTATGGACAGTAAAAATACAGCCTCAATAAAAAATTTAAAAATTTAAATCTCAACAACATTATTTCAAGTACCCAATTAATAACCAATCCTAGGGTCACGCAACTTTGGCAATCAGAAAGTAAAGCTTGTTTTATTTAATGACGTCTCTAGAGCACATTGATTTTTATATCATCAGCTATTGGATGTCAAACATATGGTCATTCTGACATATTTATTTGGCGGAAATCCACTTCCGCCACATAGGCTATTCTTTCCAATAAGCAGCAAGTGGTCTTCTATATGCACTTTCCCACAGCCAGGACAGCATATACCACATCCTTTGATGAACCAGTTGTGGACCACTAGTTGGACAATATTCAAATAACACACTGTAGGTGTCATCAAAATAACAGTAAAAATCTACAAAATAACAGTATAAATCCACAAGAAAAAGAAGCATCCAAGTCTCACGATGAAATTGTTACCAAAACTAGAACCAGAACATCACAGCCTAAGCATTAAAGTCCTGAATAAAATAGAGGCATGAGATCAAAGCATGCGGATTGAATTGTTAAATAATGTACAACTAGGACACCACAGCATCACCATTAAACTATTAAGTAAAATAGAACAAGATCACAAAAGCCTAGCCGGTAAACCATTAAATAAACTGGAAGCAGAACAGCAAAGGCTCGTCATTAAACTGCGAAATAAAGTCGAGCCCGAATGGCTAAGCTGAATAAATTAATTGGTTTAATAGAGGAGAACAAGAACGCTAATGCCTAATCATTAAATTGTTAAATGGAGTAGAACCAGAATACCAAAGTCTAATTATTATACTGCTAAATAGAGGAAATGAACGATACCAAAGCGTAGATATCACACCGTTAAAGTAAGTAGACCCAGAACACCAAACCCTAACCATTAACTTTGATCCTTCCGATGTATTGGATTGATTCATCTACCAGGAGACTTCCACTACTATCCCACCTTCTGATAGGTGTGTAACAAACTAGTGTAATCAGTAACATCTCACTGCGCTCTGTGGAAAATGTCTATTGGAAATACAGCATTCTGACTGTAGTCGCAAGGACTAATGTTGTGGATAGTTAGACATTTCTCACCATCAACCCGCCCTCTGACGGCAATGGCAAGAATTAATGTTGTCAGTACCAGCTCACTGTGTATTTGCAGAATGCTTTTTTGAAAATATCTTCTAGCTATTTTCTACCATTAACCATTACCCTTTCACGGCAATATCAGGAACTATTGTTATATCTAAGAGGTCATTGTGCAGCATGCTCTGTAGGAAAAGTGCTATAGAAATGTCTGCCATCAGTCAATCATCTGAAGACATTCTGCAAAGACTATTGTTGTGGGTCTCAGCTCATTGTGTAACATTCTGCTTACAAACTTGCCTATAAGAATGCTTACAAACAGAGAAAGAATGTGCGCAGTAGATAGCTATGCAACAACTGAAAGTAACTAAACAAGGGGAACCATGAGACTATTATTGTCTAGCGGCGAAAAGATTGATTGATTGATTGGTGGTTGCTTTACGCCGTGTTGGCAGCATAGGCCATATTCACCACGAGAAATGTTTGTTTTTTGTTCAAACCATCGCATTTACATGTAAAAGCAGACAATCAATTATGTAAAAGCAGACAATCAATAATGTGCTCATTAAATTAGAAAGCTCACAATCATATATTTGTGGTCAAGCAAAACAAATTCCCATAGAAAAAGAAAAGTTTTATTAATAATTGATAGAATTTATTTAGTAAACTATATGAGGTGGTACAGTCCAGCTGCCCTCAAAAAGGCTAAAATGTTTTCTTGTTTTACTTTAGTAAAAAGGTCGAAAAGAACTGATTAGACTTAGCCATTATGGGCAACATAAATACACTGTTACCAAAAGAAACACCAACAAAAACTGAATAAAAGCATTTGTTTTTGTGGGAAACGTGGCATGAACTAATGTAGCGGGTAGCAGCTCACTATGCAACATACTTTGTGGAACATGCCTTATAGAAATCCATACTATCAACCTGCGCTCTGGTGGCCGTGGCATGAACTAATGTAGCGGGTAGCAGCTCACTATGCAACATACTTTGTGGAACATGCCTTATAGAAATCCCTACCATCAACCTGCCCTCTGGTGGCAGTGGCATGAACTACTGTAGCGGGTAGCAGCTCACTATGCAACATACTTTGTGGAACATGCCTTATAGAAATCCCTACCATCAACCTGCCCTCTGGTGTCAGTGGCATGAACTCATGTAGCGGGTAGCAGCTCACTATGCAGTGCAGCATGCTCTGAAAAAAATATCTCAGAAAGTCTTTACCAATTAACCCACCCTCTGACAGTAGTCATAGACCCTATAATTCTAAGACGGCTCACTCAGCCTGTACTGTGTAATCAAAATGATCAAACCCACCAATTGGTGCGCTGGCTGTTCTCTTGGTTAAACAGTTGCTATATTATATGTATAAATGTATATATGAATGTGAAAGATGTGTGATGATGGCGATGATGATGCTGATGCTGATGATGATGTGTATTTGTTCATAGCAATTTCATATTGATGTGCATTTATACTTACCTATCTCATGTATAATATAATTGTATATGTTTACATGTGAAACACCAACCAGCAGCCAGGCTGATCAAACCCACCACAAGGTGGAACGGAGACATTTACTTTACCATGGGAGAGATGGAGTAAGCCGTCTTAGTATTATAGGGTATTTGAGGCAGTGGCATGTACTAATGGGGTGGGTGGCAGCCCACCGCGCATGCTCCGCGTGAGAGTTCTCTGTAGCAAATCGATACACCAGTTTTAGGTTGGGTTATTTACAATGCTTTAGATAGATGTGACAGTAGCCCATACATAGCTTGCACTCCACGCTTCTTTATGGGCAATGTGGGCGTTTCTGAACAGCAAACTCAATGGACCACATGATGAATTGAAGCTAAGTCAGTCACAAGACCTTAAAGGTACATAACCTGAGATTGTTGACCTTATGTAATTCGATTGAATTTGTCATAAATACACTAATATTGGGCGGGGTTTATTATTCTAAACCATTTCCTTAGTTGTCATAAATATACTAAGTTTTTTCGGTTTTCTTATTCTAAACCATTTTTTGTTATTTCTGTTAAATATACTGGGTTTTTTAACAATGCTTTAGATAGATGCGACAGTCAGCCCGTATATAGGTTACACTGTAAGCTTCTTTATGGGCAATGTGGGCATTTCTGAACAGCAAACTCAATGGACCACATGATGAATTGAAGCTAAGTCAGTCACAAGCCCTTAAAGGTACATAACCTGAGGATTTTTACCTTAAGTAATTCGATTGAATTTGTCATAAATATACTAATATTTGGGGAGGGGGGGCTATATTATTCTAAACCATTTTTTGTATTTGTCATAAATATACTAAGTTTTTGTGGTTTTATTATTCTAAATCATTTTTTGTTATTTGTCACAAATATACTCAGCTTTTCTTGTTTTATTATTCTAAACCATTTTTATTTTGCATTTGTCATAAATATACTAAGTTTTTGTTTTGATTTTTGTTGGTTCATTGATTGTGATTAAGCAGGGGAAAGTTCAATCACAAACAATTGGTCTTCATCATGCCACTGCTTCTTGCCCTATCCTAGGAATGCTGACCACTAGGCTCGATAACAACAAGTATACATTTTTTAAGTCATTGAATTGACTCGACCAGCGTTTGAAAATCCGGTTGGAATCACACAACCTACCTAAGCTCAACTCATTTGGCCATCCAGTCTTTGATTAGTGTAACTTCTTTTCTTTATTTTGAGAAAAATATTTATCGTAAAGGATTAATTTAGTAGACATTTGAAATGTAAATATGGAACAATTATAGTAAAATATGAACCAACAGATTTTAGATAGGCTTGATTTTTGCATTTTGGAACATGTCACTATGAGAGTACCACAGAGGCGTTAATGTGAAATATATGCTTAATGAGTGGGTAAGTTTTGTTTATAATTGTTGAGAAGAGCTTTGCTTTTATCAGGTTGTAGAGCTTTAATGAAGAGCTTGTAGATGTGAAAAGAGGCCGTGCATGACTCACTTCCGGTTGATGCAGAATCGTCTATTAGCAGATCGATATCGATATTGATATCGACAACGATATAAGTTATGCGCAAGATCTTAAATTTGTGTTTGGGTTTACATCATGTCAACAGCTAAGCTCATATCAGGACCGGTATCAACTTGCAACAATTTGCGCTCATGGCGACTTTATAGTTTTGCCCCACTGTGAGAGTAAGCCGCTGGCCCCATGACCCAATATCTCACTCAGACACATTATCCTGATACTGAGCTAACCAGTTGTTTCTCTATCCTAGCAATGCCATGTCCCAGGCTAGCTAGCGACATGTATAGCTTGTGTAAGTAATTGCTTTGACTCAACCACAATTCAAACTCCTGACCTTCCGCATAGGGAGCCTGCACTCTACCACTTCAACTGCAGGGTCCGATGGGAGGAGAGGAAAGTGAGGGGGTGGGGGTTACATCATTGCCAATATTCTAATAATAATAATATCCGTAATCGAGGTCGTGCACTGCCGCCTTCTGGTCTGTTGGGGATTCCCCGGAAGCAGATCAATATGGCCATGCCCCAGTTTCCGGTTAACTGAGGCTCAGTCTGACTCCGAGGACGCCGTGCATTCAGCTGAACTGGTGACACACCACAGGCAGAGCCCGGTTAGAGTGTAGACCCAGCAGGTGTCACCAAATAGAGTGGACCGGGCGCGGTGTCCGAATCTGTAGAGCGTGGGCCTCGCATGCCGAATGTCGGGAGTTTGGTTCCCGATCGAGTCAAACCAATGACTTATAAAATTGATTCTTTTCGCTACCTAGCATGGCACTCAGGATTAATAGGATAGGGCAAGGACTGGTTAACTCAGTGTCAGGATAAAGTGACTGAGTGGGATATCGGGTCATGGTGCTGGCTGCCTGATTTTCCCAGTGGGGCAGCATTATAAAAGTTGCCATGCGTGCGCACTGTCACAAGTCAATACCCGTCCTGATATGACCTTAGATGTTGCTAGGATGTAAAACAACAAATGAAATAGAATGATCCAGTCAAATTGTTCTCCCCCGGGGAATCTATTTCAAAATAAAACTTCCCCCCTTTGAAATAGACTCAACATGACCATTGAAATTCAGTTTGATAAATAATTAGGACTATGCCCCACAGTAGTGTGCGTGGTCGCCCCCAGGGTAGGATCCCAGAAGGGGTGGGGGGGAGGGGGAGGGCGCTATTTCAGACACCTTAGACGGGGACGCTCGTTGTGGTGTTCTCTGTGGCTAGAGTGTCTGACTTTTTTCTAGGTCAGAATCCTAATCTGAAAGTTGCTGGTTTGATTCCCCATGCCCCTCCCCCACCTCTGCCAATTTGGATTTCCACTGCTGTGTATAACTTACAGTGTCATCAAAGGCCGGTAGCTCTCATACCATGTCTATGTGGTGTGGGAGGAAAAAAATCCCTTGGGTCGGTAAAAGTGTAGGGGAGGGGCTTTCTATCGACAAACTGTCTAATGGTGAAAACAGGTCTATTCAGACTTATCCATAATAGGCAGTATAAATCTTCAAGAAAAGAAAAAAAGAAAAGACATAAAATTTCACCCCTCAAACATGGTGTGATGGGGGATCTCGCGGATCTCTTGGCGGATAATCGCTAAGCCAGGGATTATACTCATCCTCCTTTTATTTATCTCCTTCTGTTGTTTGTCATTTGCCTTGTGCTCCTTCATCCTGTGTACTGTACCTACCCCTTTATGTGATATATATGATGAGTATAATCTCTGACTTAGAGATTATCAGCCCTACGCTAAACAAAACGGAAAATATTCCTCCTGCGTGAGTGACATTGGCGCGCCTGGTAGGCACCAAAAGCGCCGGTGGCGGCGCCAGCAGTCATTGGTACGCAGGAGGCAGTACAGAGAACTAGGATGAAATAATATATATAATCAAGTAATTCCCCTCCGCGTCTTTATAAGCGCATCATTTGATATACATCACATATGGATCTATATTTAATATGGATAGTGATAAACCTTTTATCGCGGGTAATAAACTCTGTAGTGGTTCCTTCCCCCACCCTCTCATGGGGGTGGGTGGGGTGGGCTCCCAGCATGCACGTCACCCCCTCCCCAACTCGGGGGGGGGGCTACTTTCGCCATTCGGTCAGAAGCAATATTATATATATACATGAAATACAAATAGAGGTTTTGTTTCGAAATAAAATAGTGGGAGGTGGAGGAGTGGGGGGAGGGGAGGTAGGACGGGAGGGGAGGAGGTGGTGGTTTATAGGGAAAAGGGGAGAGGGAAGGGGAGGGTGGTGGAGGTTGAAGGGTAGGAGATGAGGTGGTGGGAGGTGAGCAGGGGAGGTGGGAGGGGAGGGAGGTGGGGGTGGAGGTGGATGGGTGAGTGGATGAGGTGGTGCGAGGTGAGCAGGGCAGGTGGGTGGTGAGGGGAGTATGGAGATGGGATCCGAGGGGAGGAGGAAGATGGCAGGAGAAAGGGAAGAGGAGAAAGGGGAGTGGAGGGGGAACGGGTGGGAAGGGAGTGGGTGGGAAGTTTTATTTAGAAATAAAATCACCCCCCGGATATTTTATTAGGAAATAGAATCGCCGGGGTGACAATTTCTCAGGGGCCCATTTTATTTCGTGACACCGGCATGGGGTGGTGGGGAGTGCGGATGGGGGCGGGGGGTTATGGGGGGGGGCAGAGGGGGACGACCGTCCTAGGTCCTCAAACTGCATTGCGCAGTCTTCCGCGCATCCTCGGTACTTCCGGTCTGGCAGTGTCATGCGCAGTCGCCTCGGGTTGGCTTGTTCCGGTTGGGGTTTGAATCCAGACCCGATATGCATGTTCAAAGACTTAGTATTTGTCATTGAACATGTCGTCACACATAAGGTTTTCTGGTCACGCGATTTGAGACTATAGCGCCATTCGATGCGGCATACTTCACTTTATAATTACTTCTAATGGTCCGGTATCCTTATTGTTCTGAAGCACCATGTTCCACTTACACCCCACATCCCCATCACCAAACAACCCCACCCATAACCTCATCAACATACTCATACTAGAAATGGTAAAATCAAAATGCAGTGCAGCTAACATGAGTGCCAATATTTGGAATAAACTGCCAGCTGCAACACAAAATTCAGAAAACATAGCCATGCCTAAGAAACTACTAAAAAATGATGCAAGATAGAAAAGCAGATGATGTTTAAATGGACTAACACTAAGAATAGAGGGAGTGCACGTGAAGTCATTACTTAGCAATCAGCGGTCAGCGGGCTGCCATCTTGGATTACGAGCACCATCCCTAGCCATGTTGTGAATGCATGCAGATGCAGTCAAACAGAGTTTTCTTGGGTTCTGGGAGGGTCTGGGAGGTTTACATCCAATGTGTTTACTTACAGCACTTTAACAATAACTTCTGAGGCCAAACTGCTCAAAACAGTGACAACAAAACTAACACATCAGTAAATAAGCACAGTGTAGGCAGTTGCAAGCCTTCTGTATGTCATCCAATATGGCCACCGAAAATTGTCTATGGTAAAGGCTGGATGTGGGGCTGTTTGCAATCTACAAACAGTTACAAGCCATCAACAAGAACCAAGAAAATGTCAATTATTACCAAAAACCAAATTCATAAGATTTAAATCCAATTGAATTAGTGCTGCCCAGCAGTGAAAACAAGTGTTAACACATTTATCTATTATGAGCAAGGTCAATAAATTCATCAATAAAAATACCCACATTCAATCCCACCCCTACATCCCGCCCACACCAACAGACACCCTCCACCCACAACCACACCAACATGCACATCCTCACTCACACCCATCTGAATCAACACCACCATCCGCACACACCCACACACTCACACCCATACCCACACGCCCAGAACCACCCACCAAACCATATCAACACTCACCCACAAATGCACCGCAACCAACACACTCACCTGCACAACCCGAGCCACCCACAACCCCAGCTACCCCCCCCCCCCCCCCGCATGCACCCACACACTCACACCAAACCCACACGCTCAGAACCACCCACCAAACCATATCAACACTCACCCGCAAACGCACCGCAACCAACACACTCACCTGCACAACCCCCCCACCCCCACATACACCCACACACTCACACCCATACCCACACGCCCAGAACCACCCATCAAACCACACCAACACTCGCACACAAATGCACCACAACCAACACACTCGCCTGCACAACCCGAGCCACCCGCAACCCCAGCAACCCCCCCCCCACACACCCACACACCCACACACCCACACACTCACACCCATTCCCACACACCCACAACCCAACACAGACCCACAACCCAACACCCTCCCACATCCACAATCCCAAACCCCAGGTACCCCCCCACACACCTACCCACAACCCAACACACACCCACAACCCAACACACACCCACACCCACAATCCAGCACACACCCACACACCACACATACTCACATCCACAATCCAACACACACCCACACCCCAGCACATACCCACACCCACCATCCCACACACACAGCCACAACCCAAAACATACCCACACCCACAACCCAGCACCCACCCACACCCCCCACACACGCAGCCACAACCCCAAACTCACCCACACTCCAGCACACACCCACATCAGCACCCCCCACACACACAACCACAACCCCAAACACACCCACAATCCAACACACACCCACACCCATAATCCAACGCACACCCACAACCCACCACACACCCACACTCCACACACAACCACAACCCCAAACACACCCATACCCACAACCCAGCACCCCCCACACCCACACCCCCCACACACAGCCACAACCCCAAACACACCCACAATCCAACGCACACCCATACCCACAATCCAGCACACACCCACACCCACACCCCACACACAACCACAACCCCAAACACACCCACAATCCAACACACACCCAGACCCACAACCCAGCACACACCCACACCCGTACCCCCCACACACAGCCACAACCCCACACACACCCACAATCCAACACACACCCACAATCCAGCACACACCCACACCCACAATCCAACGCACACCCACACCCACAACCCAGCACCCACCCACACCCGCACTCCCCCACACACAGCCACAACCCCCACCCACACCCACAATCGAACACACACCCATAAACACAACCCAGCACACACCCACACCCGCACCCCCCACACACATCCACAACCCCACACACACCCAAACCCACAATCCTACACACACCCACACCCACACCCACAACCCAGCACACACCCACACCTGCACCCCCACACACAGCCACAACCCCACATACACCCACAATCCAACACACACCCACAACCCAACACACCCCGATGCCCACACCATCAACCCCATCTCACACTATCCTCAACCCCTACCCCGACCTCGACCCATACCGCCACCCACACCCACCACCCCACCCCAATCCTAACACCCACCCACAGCCACACACCATCCACCCACATCCTCCACCCACATCCTCCACCCCCACCCCAACCCCCAGCCCCAGCCCCAGCCCCAGCCCCAGCCCCAGCCCCAGCCCCAGCCCCAGCCCCAGCCCCAGCCCCAGCTCCAGCCCCAGGTCCACACCCACCCACACCACCACACCAGCATCATCAACAAAAATGACAACAACACCCCTCAACCCCCCCTCCCCCACCTCAACCCCCCATCCCCCGCAATACCACCTACCCCACACACCCCACACACCCACCTTCTGATTGTAAACGGCGTCGTCTCGGTCAGCTGACGCAGACCACGGACCGGTGACGTCATACAGAACGAGTACCAGGCCTCCACCCAGGGCCTCGCCTCCACCACCCCGTCCTCCTCCCCGTCCTCCAGCCCGCTCCCGGGAGGCGGAGCCGGCGGGGGCGGGGGGCGCTCCCCGGCGTTCGGCCCTCCCGGGGCGGCCGGCGCGGTGGCCGTGGCCGTGGCCGGTAGGCGGCGCCGCGGGGAGTTATCTCCGGGATGACCGTTAGTGACCATCTTGTTATTTGTGATCTTCCTTCCTTTCTTTTTAAATTGTATTTTTATTTATTGATTTCCTAATCAACGTAGTGAGACCTGAATCCGTCCGAAAGCGAGACGCTGATTGGCTTAATTGTGGACAGACGCTGGGAGAGGCACCGGCGGGGCATACTGGCTTCCGATGGAGGTTATTGGTGGTGGTGATGATGGAGATGGTTGCATTGGTTTTATGGTATAAGGGATTGTAATGGTTGTCAGTATATCATGATATATAACAGGCTATATTCCATGGTATATCGCAGTCCCTTTTCGCATGTATCTATCTACCCATGTTCCTGTTCCTTTTCCTCACCCCTTCCTTCATATGCTCACAACTTTATACGTTACAGGTTTGAGCTATTCCAATGGTCGTAATCCAGTGTTCTTCAGGTTTGAGGGATACCGATGATCGTCAGTATATCATGATATATATAACCGGCTATATTTCATTTATATCACCGTGTCCTCCCACTTCACCCCCTAACCCTGTTCCGGCTCCCAAGCTCTTCCTTCCGATCCTCAAAACTTCATACACCAGCATCCACCCGGTTCAAGGGATACGGATACTCGTCAGTATATCATGATATATTATATCATGCTATATTTCATGGTATATCACAGTGCCATGTCCCATTCAACTAACTCGCAACTGTATGTGCCAGCATCCATAAGGTTTGAGTTATTCCAATGGTCGTAATCCAGTGTTCATCAGGCTTATGGGATTCAGATAATCGTCAGTACATCATGATATATATATATAGTTATAACATGTTATATTTCATGGTATATCACAGTGCCCTGCCTCCTTCACCTAACCCTGCTCTTTCTCTCACGTCACTTCCGTCCGATTTTCACAACTTCATAATCCAGCATCCTTTACCATTGCGAATCAATTATTCAAAGGCCGTCGCAAAATGTGCGATTTTACCCAACAAACTACGCTGCCATGCTCAGCAACAATCGTGAAGATGGACGTTATCCAGGGTGCAGGTGGACTAATTATTTGGCCCTGCGTCAGGATAATCGGCGCCAGGATAACGTGACCTAGCAGGTCACAGTATCGCATCCAAGTAGTGACAGCACTATATTGTTACGAGTGCAGTGCACCACATCTTCTGCGATATTCACGACGTGCGTCTCGGTCATTCGGGATTTGGGTACACATTTCGCCAATTTGTTTGATGTCAAATCTCGCAATTAAAAACGAGAAACATAACAACCAATTCGTGATTAGAAAGACGGATTTGCGATATATCACGATTATCCTAATGAATAATCGCGGATCCCCGATTAAGACTAATGTACGCGGATCGGATCAGGTCGTATAGTCGCGCAATGTGAGGCTGTCTTCAGACATTCTGCAGATGTAGTCGATGCACAAGAGTTGTAAATGTTGCTCATGGTTAGGCATCACTCCACCAGCAAACTTTTGTTTGGCTTCCGCTCGTTATTTCTCATCCGCCATCTTGGTTTCTTTTGTAAAGCCGCTCTCTTTCTCTTTCCGCCTCTTTAGATTTTTGCCAGTCGTTCCATCAGGGCCGACACAATAACGAAGTCGACGTATTGTTCAACAGCAGAATATTTTAATATCTCTTTTCCAAAAGCGGATACTAACAAAAAGGTGAATGTATTCTCTTCCACAAGGGAGGGTGGGTGGGTCGGAGGGTAGGAGGTGGAGGGTAGGAGGGAGGGTGGCTGGGAGGGTGGGAGGATAGGAGGGAGGGTGGCAGGGTGGATGGGAGGGTAGGAGGGTAGGAGGGAGGAGGGGATGGTGGGAGGGTGGGAGGGAGGGTGCGTGGGAGGGTGGGATGATAGGAGGGAGGATGGGAGGGTGGGAGGTGGGAGGGTGGGAGGGTGGGAGGATAGGAGGGAGGATGGGAGGGTGGGAGGTTGGGAGGGAGGGTGGGGGGGGGGGTAGGAGGGATGGAGTGAGGGTGGGCTTCACTCCACCGTCTCTTCTCCTGACGCTCAGCCGACCTTCCTCTGAGAAAAAGGCTCCCTGGATGTGCGTCTTAGTTAGTACGACATACCCATCTAATGTATTGTGTGTGGAACGCTCGGCTCTGGTCAAACCACCTGTGTGCTCTGACCGGACAGGGTGGCCGAATGGGTCAGAGTGCAAGCCTGGCTTCTTGCACAGAAAGAAGGTCGTGAATTTGAATCCCGGCTGAGTCAAGCCGATGACTTACACAATTTATACTTGGCGCTACTTAGCCTGGCGCTTGGCATGACTAGGATTGGGCAAGAACTGGTTTGTTCAGTATCAGGATAATGTGACTGAGTGAGATATCTGAGCATAGTCTCCTAGTGGACCAGCACTATAAAGTCGTAATGACTGGACACTGTGACACGTCAGTATCCATCCTGATATGGCTTTTAGATATTTCTAGGACACTAAACCCCAAACAAAAGTTGGCTCTTGTGCACATGTCTGCCCACTAGCTATGCATAAACGTGTGTTCACTCAGACGTGTCGATTACCTGTATGACCTTCACATGGGGTTCGCTTCTCTCTGGATGCCACTAAATCCAAACCTTTGTTCACTATTAGGAATTCAAACTTGTGTTCATTGCATGGTCCATCAAAGTCTGCATGACCATGGTTCCACTACAGTGCCCAGGACAGCGTCCACTATAGCGTCCACTATAGCGTCCACTATAGTGTCCACTACAGCGTCTACTACAGCCTCCACTAGAGCACAAACCGGACGCGGTGGTCGAATAGGTATGAGCGCAGGATTCCCATGCGGAAGGTCTGGAGTTTGAATCCCAGTGGAGTGAAACAAATGATTTATAAAGTTGATGCTTGTCGGTGCTCAGCCTGGCGCTCGGCATTAATTAATAGGATATGACAAGCACTGGTTAACACAGTATCGGGATAATATAAGCGGTTGGGGAAATGTGGTCATGTGCCAGTGGCCTGTGTTCCTAGTGGTGCGGCACAATAAATTGCCAAAAGTGTGTACTGTCACAAGTGGGTACCCCTCCTGACAGTAGAGGTTGCTAGGATGAAAACAACATTAAATAAACAAACTACGTGCGTCCAGTAATATGTGTACCCCTCTGTTCCAGTTATACCAGAATGGATCGCGGTTTGGTAGATCGTGGGATTCAAACCTACAGGTTCGAACCCTGGTCATATCAAACCAATAACTTATCAAATTGAGACTTGTTGCTTCCTAGCCAGGGGCTTGAGATTATTAGGATATGGCAAGGACTAGCTGGCTCAGTATCAGGATAATGTGACTGAGTGGATATCAGGTCCTGGTCCTGGCAGCTTAGTATCCCAGTGGGACAGCACTATAAATACACAATTAATGCGCAGTGTCACAATGCAGTACCCGTCCTGATATGACCGTAGATGTTGCCAGGCTGTAAAACTCCAGCAAACAACTTATTCCAGTTATAATACCTTTATACGGAGTAAGGTGTATCCAGTTATGCCATCGATACCTCCAGTAATGTGTGTATCCTACGCTTCCTGGTATTGCCTCCAGGGCAGTGAGTGTCCACTGATATGTCCACGGTTGTGCCTCTTCCTGCACCTATACCTCTAGCACCACAACTGCACCCAATACTCAAGATCCAACAGTATTTGTCCATTGGCGTATCAATAATAGCAATAATGCCTATTGTGACCACTATGGTATCCGCTACCTGTGGCCACCTCAAACCCCAACAAGTGATTCCATTCACCCACTCACAGTGCTGGTAGATTGTGGGGTTCGAACCCTGGTCGAGTCAAACCAATGACTAACAAATTGATACTCGTCGCTTCCTAGCCAGGCACGCGGCATTATTAGGATAGAACAAGGACTGGTTGGATCAGTGTTCGGATAATGTGACTGAGTGGGATATATCAGGTCATGGTGCTAGCGGCCTAGTCTCCCAGTGGGGCAGCACTATTAAATCACCATGAGTGTGCACTGTCACAATGTGGTACCTGTCCTGATATGATCGTAGTTGTTGCCAGGATGTAAAACTAAAACAACCAACCCTCTCACAGACCCCAGGTGCCTCCTTTCCCTACACCTGCAGGTGGTATCTATCTCCTCCTGTAGCTGCTAAGGTATTCCTCCGAGGCACCACCTCCTACTTCTGCTCATCCTCCTCCCGCAGGTAGTAGTATACATCCATCTCACCCTCCTCCACGGTGTGCCCCCCGCTGCGTACACGTGTAGGTCGGGCTCTACTGGAGTGAGTACCGGGATCGCCCTTCTGCACCCTGGAGAACTCCCTCTACAACACGTGCTCTCTCTCGCCCTGGAGGAGCGACTGAGCCCTCGGCTGCTTCAGACACAACCGTGGAGGAGTTTTGCGTGTGTGTGTGCACTGCCCGGGAGGGGTGGCTGGGGTGGGGATGCGCTGGTGGCGCCCCCTGGAGGAGATAGGAGGAGTCGAGTAGGCGGGGTAGGGGTTAGCGGGGGGGGGGGGGTGCGGGTGTGTGAGGAGGGAAGATATTGCATGGAGGGATGTTTGGGTTGCGGGAATGTGGAGGAGGGTGTGGGAGGGGAGGGAACAAAGGGAGAGGTGAGTGGCGGAGGGGGGTCTGGGGGGGTGGAAGGGGAGGGAAAGGGCGGGCAGGCAGTGGTGCTGGAGGGTGTGCGCGAAAGAGTGGGGGAGAGGTGAGAGGGGAAGCGGTGACTGGGCTGAGGGGAGGGAATGGAGGGGTAGGCGTGGGAGGTGATGGGGAGGGAGGAGCGGAGGGCGGGAGAGGGGAAAAGGGTAGCAGGAGGGAAGAGAAAGGGGAGGAGGGTGGGGAGGAGGGGGTGAGGGGAGGGAGGGGAGGTGAGGGGAGGACAGGGGGGTTGAGGGGGAGGAGAGGTGAGGAGAGGGGGGTGAGGGGAGGCAGAGGGAGGAGTTGAGGGGAGGAGAGGGGAGGGAGGGCAGGAGGAGAGGGGAAGGTGAGGGAGGAGAGGGGAGGAGAGAGGGAGGGGAGGAGGGGGGGGGGAGGAGCGGGGAGGGTGAGGGGCGGAGGAGGAGAGTGGGGAGGGTTTGAGGGGCGGCGAGGGGGAGGTGACCGCCGGGAGTAGCAATGAGCAGTTAGCATGACAGGGGGGGAGTGAGGGGAGGAGTGGAGCGGGTGAGGGGAGGAGAGGGATGTGCGGGAGGAGCAGGGGACGGTGAGGGGAGGATGAGGGGACGTGAGGGGAGGAGAGGGGAAGGTCAGGGGAGGAGGAGTGGGATGAGGGGGGAGGAGGGGGGTGAGGCGGAGAGAGGGGGGTGAGGGGAGGAGGGGGAGTGAGAGGAGGAGAGGGGGGGTGAAGGAGGAGAGAGGGGGGTGAGGGGAGGGAGAGGCGGTGAGCGGAAGGAGAGGCGGGGTGCGGGGCGGAGATGGGGAGGCGAGGGGAGGAGAGCGGGGGTGAGGGGAGGAGAGGGGAGGTGCGGGAGGAGAGGGGACGATTGCGGGGAGGCTAGGGGGAGGTGAGGGGGAGGAGAGGGGGGGGCGTGAGGGGAGAGAGGGGAAGGTTTGAGGGGGGAAGAGGGGGATGAGGGGAGGAGAGGGGAGGTGAGGGGGAGAGAGGGGGTGAGCGGAGGAGAGGGGAGGGTGCGAGGCAGGAGAGGGGGGAGGTGACGGGAGGGAGAGGGGGGTGAGGGGATGGAGGGGGAGGTTGAGCGGGGAGAAGGGGGTGCGAGGAGGAGAGGGGCGGTGAGAGGAGGAAGAGGGGGAGGTGGATGAGGGAAGGAGGGGGGGTGAGGGGAGGAGAGGGTGAAAGGTGAGGGGAGAGGGGGGGGTGAGAGGAGGCGAGGGGGGGAGGAGGTGGAGAGGGGTGAGGGGAGGAGAGGGGGAGTGGGAGGAGGGGGGAGGTGAGGGGAGGAGGGAGGAGGTGAGCGGAGGAGCTGGGAGGTGAAGGGAGGAGATTGGGAGGTGGAGGGGGAGGAGAGAGGGGGTGGGGGAGGAGAGGGGAGGTGAGGGAGGAGAGGGGCGGTTGAGGGAGGATAGGGGGAGTAAGGGGAGGAGAGGGGGAGGTGAAGGGAGGAGAGGGGGTGAAAAGAGGACGGAGGGAGGTAGGGGAGGGAGGAGGGGGGGTGCGAGGCGAGAGGGGGAGGTTGAGAGGGAGGAGAGGGGGTGAGAGGAGGAGACGGGGAAGGTGAGAGGAGGAGAGGGGGTGAGGGGAGGGAGGGGGAGGTGGGGGAAGGCGAGGGGGCTGTGAGGTGAGGAGAGGGGGAGGTGCGGGGAGGACAGGGATGGTGTGGGGAGGAGAGGGGGAGGGTGCGGGGAGGCGAGGGCGGCGTGAGAGGAGGAGAGGGGGAAGGTGAGGGGACGGGAGGGGGGGACGGTGAGGGGAGAGGAGGAGCAGGTTGGAGCGGAGGCGATTGGCAAGGGAACGAGGAGGACGGGGGACAGGGACGGTGAGGGGAGGAGAGGAGGAGGTGAGGGGAGGAGAGGAGAGGTGAAGGGAGGAGGGAGGTGAGGGGAGGAGAGGGGACGGTGAGGGAGGAGAGGGGGAGGTGAGGGGAGGAGAGGAGAGGGGATGATGAGAAGAAAGGTAACGAGGGGTGCGGGTAGTTAGCAGAAGGTGCCGGGTGGTGGAGATGGAGAGGGGCAGAAAGGGGTGGGTTAGTGAGGAGAGGACTGGGTTTGTTTGTTTGTTTTAAGTTGTATGTCCTGGCCACATCTAAGGTCAAATCAGCAGGGATTTTTGACCTCTGATAGTGCGCACTGATGGCGACTTTATAGTGCTGTCCCTCTTCGATATCAGGCTACCAGCGCCCATGACCCTATATTCCTCTCAGTCACATTATCCTGAAGCTGAGCCCACCAGTCCTTGCCCTATCCTAGTCATGCCAAGTACTAGGCTAAGTAGCGACGAGTATCAATTTTGAAAGTCATTGGTTTGACTCGGTGGGAATCAACCTCCCAATCTGCTGTATAGGAAGCCTGCGCTCTACCGATTCGATCACCGCGAGTGGTGATTAGGTTCTGGGTGAGGGGGGGGGGGGGGGGGAGTCGTGATGGGATTGGAAAGGGGTGAAGGGGAGGGAGATAGAAAGGGTGGTGTAATCAGGAAAAATGCGAACACAGCAAATATAGTTATGGCATTTTTAATTAAGGAAAGTTAAACATCAGGTTATACAAATGTCAGCACACAAATGCTTAAGAAACGAGGCTAGAGATGCTATGGTACTACTTTCCACTTTCACATGTAGGGTGGGTGGGAGGCCAATTTAAGGCTGGTTATTGTCTCCTGGCTCCTCAGGTCGTAATGACCAAACCCCGTTGCTGCGCCGCCTTATATAGCAAAAGTCTACCCGAAAAGGGGCGCATCAGCAGTACGAGGGTACTGCATAATACGTCATCAAGTCATGTTTACCCGATCGGCGACCAGGTTAGAAAAGACCCGCTAGTCGGCATTTGAGTTGTTACATACTTCTAAAGAATTCCGCTAGTCGGCGACACAATAGATGTCCTTAGTACTGGCACGCCTTGGTCTGTATTCGCGATCCTGATTACCCGCAATGCCAAAGCATTACGCACAATGGGTGCAGGAAGAGACTTTGTGTGAGGGTGAGGCTGGGGTGAACAGTGAAGGCGGCATGAGAGAGTGTGAATTCCGGATAAAGGTTTAACAAGTCCTACCAAGTCCTACCAATTCCCAACAAATCCTAACAACATCTACGGTCATATGAGCTTGTGCTGTGATAAGTGCTGTCCTGTCTGTGGGAAAGTGTATATAAAAGACCCCTTGCTGCTATCAGAAAGGATAGCCTATGTGGCGGCAGCGGGTTTCC
>CM059195.1:86151871-86181317 GCA_030323885.1 Branchipolynoe longqiensis | reverse complement strand
GGAGGTGGGAGGGAGGTGGGAAGGAGGTGGGAGGGAGGTGGGAGGGAGGGAGGTGGGAGGGAGGTGGGAGGGAGGTGGGAGGGAGGTGGGGTGGAGGTGGGAGGGAGGTGGGAGGGAGGTGGGAGGGACGTGGGAGGGAGGTGGGAGGGACGTGGGAGGGAGGTGGGAGGGACGTGGGAGGGAGGTGGGAGGGAGGTGGGAGGGAGGTGGAGGGAGCTGAGTGGTACCAGTGGAGCGCCACCATCAGACTGGTCCCCGTTTCGCTGATATGACCCACCACAAAACCGCCATCTGGCGTAGGAATCCGTGTTTAAATAGTTCCGGGCCCGTGTTGCATTATTAGGACAGGGCAAGGACTGGTGTGCTCAGTGTCAGGATAATGTGACTGAGTGGGATACCAGGTCATGGTTTCCCAGTGGGAGAGCACTATAAAGTCGCCATGAGCACAAACTGTCACAAGTCGGTACCGTTCCTGATATGACCTTATATGTTGCTAGGATGTGAAACAACAACAAACAAACAAACAAACCTTTCGCGCAGAGAGTAGAGTGGAGGCACATCACGGTTTAATGATATAAAACTGCCTCCCTCTGAAACCGTCCCCTGGCGATAGTGTACCGGGATGAACCTGCCAGGAGGCAATAACGGACCGGAATGCAATCGTCCCCGGTGGGACTAATACACCAGTAACAACCCCACCCCGGAAAAAAGAACAATGTTACAGAATCACGAACAAGAAACTCAAGGCACGGGACCAGGAAAACTGGAGAGCCCTTGTTTGTGGCCTATGCCCAAAGTTGTGCGGTTGGCGACACGTTCATCTATGACACGGCTGAGGAGGTGTTTGTGTGTGTGGGTGCTGACGCCTCAACGGGCGAAGAAGAAGATTATACTGCCCCCTCTGGAATATAACAGACCCATGTGAGTAGTGGACTGGAGGTTTTTAAGTAGGCTAGCCAAATGCACTGTTACTTTTTTATTACACCTGGTAATTTTCCAAATAAGGAAATACTCGAACGGATGGGGCTGCCCTCTATGGAAGATCTTTTGATTAAAAATAATCTCCGGTGGACTGGACACCTCATGAGGATGTCATCAGACAGGGTACCAAAGCAGATCCTCTACTCTCAACTGTCTTCTGGTTACAGAAGGAGAGGGCGCCCTCGTCTCCGGTTCAAGGATACCATCAAGAGAAACCTGAAGCTGAGAGACATTAAGACCAACACATGGACATCACTCTCACAGCAGAGAGCTAAATGGAGAGCAACAGTAAAGTAATGAAAGCCATCTTTGTCGCATCGTGACCGACAGCATGATCGTGATGATGAGGATAATGAATTTTCCGGATGAAAAAAAATACACGAATGGATATCTTTACCTGAATTTACATATATTAGATAGACAGATGAAACCAAAAAATCAATGCATTTTATTGATAGAGGCTTATCCACCCTTACAAACACCTCCACCGTACCAACACCATGTGGTTTCGGGGCTCATAACTGACTATTACAGATTACTGATATCCCACTGAGTCATTGTATCATGCCAGCGAGCCAAGTATATTATTCCCAATATGGTGCTAAATATGAAACAATTAGTGAGCAAGCTGGATTTGGGAAGCTAGACTAGAGTAGTCCAACTGGCATCCTAGAGTGTGGCTGGAACTGTCGATGGAAGTCATCATATGAGGTTAAGGTGTGGGTGGGGGGGGGGGGGGGGGCGGGGGAGCGGGGGCGGGTGAGCGGGGGTCGGGTGAGGTAGAATAACAATCTACAGAAAGCCCTGGGGGAAATGAGTCGGAGAGGGAGAGGGGGGATGGGGGTGGGGAGGGGGGAGAGTGCTGGGGAGGGGGGATGAGGGTGGTGAGGAGGGGAGCCGGAAGTAGTGGGGGGGGGGGGGGGGGGGGGGCGAGGGCAAAGCAGATGCTACACACACTGGGTGCAACAAGTCATAACTTCCGCTTCCGGTAGGAGGTGCTTCATAGACAGGCGCGGGAGCCCGTGAGTAGGTATGTAGGTGTGTGTGAGCTGGGGCACCAGGATGGCAACTTGGGCGGCGCCCCTCCCACACTAACACACATCACCCCCCTCCCCAACCACCACTAAGACACTAGACAGGGCCGCTTCGGTTGTTGATAAACAGACGCGACCCACGGCCAGGGTGCCGGACCGCCGTCGGTGTTGACGGAAGCTGACTTCCGGTTGTGAACTTCCGGTTTGTAGTGAGGGTTAATTTGCCGCCTGATTTACTGGTGGGATGAGGTCATAGAGAGGGGTGGGTCTTTTGATGTGGTGTTTATTGTACCTGGGTGTGTGTATCGTGCACAGCTGCCTCACCCTGTGGTCTACACCCCCCCCCCCTCCTCACGCGCACAGACACACGCACGTACTCATGAGTAAATACCACATTTCCACCCAACTGCTGCACACATACCAGGCTAGACTCACGCACAGCAATACTAGATCCATGCCTATACCTACACACAGGCACACCAACTCTACACACACGCCTATACCTACACACAGGCATACCAACACTACACACACGCCTATACCTACACAGAGGCACACCAACTCTACACACACACCTACACCTTCACTCCTACACACATCACCAACATATCCACCCCTACAAACACTTCCACCCTACACACACCTCCACCCTTAAACACATCACATTGCCACCAACATATCCACTCCTACACACATGTTCACCCTACATACACCTCCACCCCTACACCCATAAATATCATACCAACATATCCTCCACCCCTACAGACACCTCCACCCTACACACACCTCCACCCTACACACACCTCCACCCTCACAAACATCACACCGCCAAAAACAACATATCCACCCATACACACACCTCCACCCTACACAGACTTCCAACCTTACACACATCACAACCACACCAACACATCCAGCCCTACAGACACCTCCACCCTACAAACACCTCCACCCTACACACACCTCCACCCTACACACACCTCCACCCTGACAAACATGACACTGCCACAAACAACATATCCACCCCTACACACATCTCCACCCTACACACACTTCCAACCTTACACACATCACAACCACACCAACACATCCAACCCTACAGACACCTCCACCCAACACACACCTCCACCATACACCCATATCTACCCCTACACACATCCACCCTACACGAATCACAACCCCAACTACATATCCTCCCCTACACACACATCCCTACACCTTCACTCCTACACACGCCTCCACCCCTACACACATCACAACCCAACCAACATATCCACCCCTGCAAGCACCCCCCACCCTACACACATCCACCCTACACACACTTCCGCCCCTACACACATCACACCCCGACCAACATATCCACCCCTACAAACACCCCCGCCCTACACACATCCACCCTACACACACCTCCACCCCTACACACATCACAACCCCATTAACATATCCACCCCTACAAACAACCCCTACCCTACACACATCCACCCCTACACACACATCCACCCTACACACATATCCACCCTACACACATCACAACCCCACCAACATACCCACCCCTACAAACACCCCCATCCTACATACTCCTCCACCCAAACACATAACCACCCTACACACACACACACTACACACACCTCCACCCCTGCACACATCACACCACCACCAACAGATCCACCGTGTTCTGGCTGCTGATGGCAATATCAGACCCCACATAGATTTATTCTAAATAAATTGTATTGTCACGTGGTCAGGACACCACAGCTCTGGTTCTGAGAAAAGACAGGTTTATGTCCTAGCAACATATAAGGATGGATACCAACTTGTGAGAGTGCACACTCAAGGCCACTTTATAGTGTTGCCACACTGGTATACGAGGCCACTGACACGATGACCTAATTTTCCCACTTACTCACATAATCCTGACGCTGAGCTAACCAGTCATTGCCCTATCCTAGTAATGCTGAGTGCCAGGTTAGGTAGCAACCGTGTTAGCCATTACTCGGACTCATCTGGGTCACGACCTCCCACAGGGGAACCGTGCGCTTTACCGATTCGGACACCGCGTCCACTGAGAAAAAAAACTAGAAACAAATGAATACACTATATTTTGCAACGAAAGAAATCACACACAAAAAAACCATGAACGCACTACTAACTAGCACACATGTGTAGAGAGAGTGAAATAGACCATGAATAACCAACAATGAGAGACAATCACAGTCGTGTTAGCATGGTAACGCCTCCTGGTGTCAGGCCACACCGCAGCCTCGTCAACGCATCATCACAGCCCACAATACAGACGTCATCAGTACGTCACCATTGCGTCATGATGACGTGATTACGTCAACCTGCATCGCCAGGTCCCTCTATCGCCGAACGCCGGGAAATACTTGACGGCAGTCCCGTCCCGCTAAGCCCCACCCCGCCCCGCCCCACCTCCATCAATTCCGTGACCAGTAAAATGTAACATCAAATAAACCACATCCCTCTCCCCTCGCCTTCGCCACCCCGTCCCGGCGCCTCCCCTCGCCTCCTCCACCACCCCTCGCCGTGACCACCCCTCGTACCACCCCTCGTACCACCCCTCGTACCACCCTCCCCGCAATCCCTCCTCGCCATTCCGATAAACTGCCATCCCAACATTACGAAGCGGGATGGCCGAATGAGTTGAGCGTCCGTCTCCTGTTTTGGTAGATCGTAAGATTCGAACACATGGGGTCGGACTCTGGTCCAGTGAAATCAATGACTTAAAAATTAAAACTTGTCACTTCCTAGCCAGGCGCTCGGCATTATATTAGGATAGGGAAAGGACTGGTTGGCTCAGTTTCAGGATAATGTGACTGAGAGGAATATCAGGTCATGGTGCTGGCCGCCTGGTCTCCCAATGCGGCAGCACTATTAAGTCGCCATGAGTGCGCGCTGTCAAAAGTCCTGTCCTGAAATGCAATTAGATGTTGCCAAGACATAAAAGTCAACAACCAACCAACCCACCCCACCATTGTGTTGAACTATTCCGGACTCCAACGTCGTCCTCCCCACCGGCCTTCCCTGCCGGCCTCCCCCGCCGCCCGCCCCACCGGCCTTCCCTGCCGGCCTCCCCCGCCGCCCACTCCACCGGCCTTCCCTGCCGGCCTCCCCCGCTGCCCGCCCCACCGGCCTTCCCTGCCGGCCTCCCCCGCCGCCCACTCCACCGGCCTTCCCTGCCGGCCTCCCCCGGCGCCCACTCCACCGGCCTTCCCTGCCGGCCTCCCCCACCGCCCGCCCCACCGGCCTTCCCTGCCGGCCTCCCCCGGCGCCCACTCCACCGGTTTGGGTGGTGGCCTTCCCTGCCGCCTCCCCCGTCGCCGCCACGGCCTTCACTGCCGGACTCCCCCGCCGCCCGCTCTACCGGCCTTTGCGGACTCCCCCGCGCCCACTTCACCGGCCTTCCCTGCCGGCCTCCCCCGTCGCCCGCCCCACCGGCCTTTCCTGCCGGACTCCCGCCGCCCACTCCACGGCCTTCCCTGCGGCTTCCCCGCGCCGCCCGCGCCCCCGGCCTCGCCCCCCTCCCCCGCCGCCTGTCCGCTGCCTCCCCGCCCGTGTGGTGGTTTAAAATCTCAGTGTGTTTAGATTCTACGCTCGGGGTTCTGCGCATGTGTCAAAATCGAACGGCATTTCAGCGTATCCGATTATTCAACTCGGGTGAACCTAGCGACTTTTTGACGCACAAATCTGAGCCAACCCCAGCCAAGAGGTGGGGTTAAACTTTGTGCACAAAGGGCGTGTTTTTGTCAACTCTACTCACAGTGTTCTATTTGAATTTCTAGCAACTCGGGTGACCCGCGTCGCCCGGATCGTGTTAATCGGATACGCGCATGCGCAGAACCCATTGATGCATGCGCAGAACCCCTAGTGTAGATAGACTCTTAGTCTGGGAGCCAACTGCCATTTTGTCCCTTAACCTTGCATTGTTGTATTAAGTTTTTTTTACTGTTGATTTTGGTAGCCAAGGGTCTCTATTTTCAGAAACTGCTTGATGACATGTTGTCCCCCTTGAGCAATTTGAGAAATTCAAGATGGCGTCCAAGATGGTCGCCATTACCTATAAATGACCATAACTCCCTACCTGTTCATCATAGGAAGGTGATTTGTGTCTCTATACCTAGGTTTTAGGGGTCAAGCTATCCATTAGAACTAAGTTTTATGCTAATATCGTATTACATAATGGTAATTTCCTAGATGGCTGCCAAGATGGCTGCCATAACACTAAAACTGGCATATCTCCTCAACTATTTACTCCAAATTAGTCGTGAAGGTGTCTATCACTGGGTATTTTGGAGACACATCTATCTGTATCAGATCAAAGTTCATAGTGTGTAGGGGTGGAGGTGTGTGTAGGGGTGGAGGATATGTTGGTGGGATATTGATGTGTGTAGGGGTGGAGGTGTGTAGCGGTGGAAATTAACATTATGTAATACGATATTAACATTATACTTAGTTCTAATGGATAGCTTGACCCCTAAAACCTAGGTATAGAGACAAAAATCACCTTCCTATGATGAACATGTAGGGAGTTATGTACGGTCATTTATAGGTAATGGTGGCCATTTTGAATTTCTCAAGTTGCTCAAGGGTGACAACATGTCATCAAGCAGTTTCTGAAAATAGACACCCTTGGCTACCAAAATCAACAGTAACAAAAACTGAATACAACAATGCAGGGTTAACCCTCTCTGCTCCCGGACTATCTAAACACACCGAGATTTTAAACCGCCACACCGGCTACCCCCGCCGCTTCCCCCGCCGGCCTCCCCCACCGCCCCCCCTGCTGCCTGCCCCGCCGGTTCCCCGGCCGCCCGATGCCGGGTGCCGGTGTCGCAGTTTGAGCACGCTGCCAGTTTAAGCTTACTGTCAGTTTCATGCGCATGGGTCAAAATCTGACAGCATCGTCACTAACCTTATGAATTTAATATAATGTTTTTGGTAAAGATATTTTATATATGTGTACCAAGCGATTTGTTTCTAGGTGGTGTACTTTTAGAGATATTTCACTTTTCCTGTATTTTCTGTATGAAGATTGCTCACCACCATTGACAATGCCTTGACTTTGACGGTACGCACAGTGCAAACATTAGTTTTATTCAAAATTAATAGAAATCAAGAACCCTAACCTTAGAAATTTAATATGATGTTTTTGGTAAAGATGTTTTCTATATGACTACCAAGCGATTTATTAATAGGTGGTGTGGTTTTAGACCCTTGACAATGCCTTGAGTTTGAGTATGCGCACGGCTGAAACTGACGCACAGCTGAAACCGCTACACCGGGTGCTGGGTGCTGGGGTGGTGACGGCGAGGTGTAGCGGCAATAGGGCCATCCATCACGGCGTGTCAGAAGTAAAGACCTTCATCCCCACAATACTGTTTGCACTGCTCGGCCCCCGACCACCCACCGTCCGATCATCCCCTCTGAATCACCCTGCGCCGCTCCTCCAACACGGAGTCAGACCACACATCCACAAGGCCATAATCGGGTGAGTTATTGGGGTTTACGTGCTAAGAACATGCGAGGTAAGGTGAAGATGGCATACTTCAACGTGACATGTTTCTGACTGCACTAGACTTGTTCCAGTATCTGATATATTTCTTGACACACTGGACCTCTTACTGTATCTGATGTATTTATGAATACACTGGACTTCTTAGTGTATCTGATGTATTTATGAATACACTGGACGTATTACCGTATCTGATATATTTATGAATACACTGGACTTATTTCTCCATCTGATATATTTATGAATACACTGGACTAATTACTGTATCTGATATATTCATGAATACACTGGCCTGATTGCCATATCTGATATATTTATGAATAGACTGGAATAATGACTGTATCTGATATATTCATGAATACACTGGGCTTATTGCCATATCATATATATGCATGAATACACTGGAATAATTACTGTATCTGATATATTCATGAATACACTGGACCTGTTATGGTATCTGATATATTTATGAAAACAGTGGACTTATTACCGTATCTGATATATTTATGAATACACTGGACTAATTACCGTATCTCATATATTCATGAATACACTGGACTAATTACGGCATCTCATGTATTCATGAATACACTGGACTTAATGCCATATCTGATATATTTATGAATACACTGGACTTAGTAGTGTATCTGATATATTCATGAATACACTGGACTAATTACCGTATCTGATATATTCATGAATACACTGTACTTATTGCCATATCTGATATATTCATGAATACACTGTACTTATTGCCATATCTGATATATTTATGAATACACTGGACGTATTGCCATATCTGATATATTCATGAATACACTGGACTTATTGCCATATCTGATATATTTATGAATACACTAGACTTAGTAGTGTATCTGATATATTCATGAATACACTGGACTAATTACCGTGTCTGATATATTCATGAATACACTGTACTTATTGCCATATCTGATAGATGTATGAATAAACTGGACGTATTGCCATATCTGATATAGTCATGAATACACTGTACTTATTGCCATATCTGATATATGTATGAATACACTGGACGTATTGCTATATCTGATATAGTCATGAATACACTGTCCTTATTGCCATATCTGATATATTTATGAATACACTAGACGTATTGCCATATCTGATATATTTATGAATACACTGGACTAATTACGTATCTCATATATTCATGAATACACTGGACTAATTACCGTATCTGATATATTCATGAATACACTGGACGTATTGCCATATCTGATGTATTTATGAATACACTGGACTTAGTAGTGTATCTGATATATTCATGAATACACTGGACTAATCGCCATATCTGATTTATTTATGAATAAACTGGACTTAGTAGTGTATCTGATATATTCATGAATACACTGGACTAATTGCCATATCTGATATATTTATGAATACACTGGACATATTAGTGTATCTGATATATTTATGAATACACTGGACCTATTAGTATTCTCATATCTGATATATTCATGAATACCCTGGACTTATTACTGTATCTGATATATTTATGAATACACTGGACTTATTACTGTATCTGATATATTTATGAATACACTGGACTTATTACTGTATCTGATATATTTATGAATACACTGGACTTATTACTGTATCTGATATATTTATGAATACACTGGACATATTACTGTATCTGATATATTTATGAATACACTGCGCTTATTGCCATACCTGATATATTCTAAATACACTGGATTTGTTGCTGTTGGTTTAAGCAGGGGAAATTTCGATCGCGGATAATTGGTCTTCCTCATTCCACTGCTCCTAGCCCTATCCTATTAAGGCCATGCGCCTGGCTAGGAAGCTATAACTATCAATTTGTAAGTTATTGGTTTGACTCGACCAGGGTTCGAACCCACGACCCCACGGTATACCAACAAGGTACCTGATCTATTTCTGAATATAGAAAGTAACATTCCCTTCCATATCTTTATACTGGCATAATGTGTTATACATCGCATGTATATATGATGGCAATTATCATATATATATATATATATATATATATATATATATATATAATATATATATATATATATATATATATATACAAGTACACTGTCTGATTAATTACAATATTCAACATTGTAGCTCTAGAAATTCATCAGTGAATATTAACGCCAACAAAATGACCGCAACATTGTTTATATGTAGCTTGCGCCCATCAGTATGTTTATTTGTTGTTGTTTTGTATCCCAGCAACATCTAAGGTCATATCAGGATGGGTACCGATATGCGGCAGTGCATACTAATGGCGACATCATAGTGCTGCCCCACTGGAACACCAGGCTGCCAGCACCATGACCTGAGATCCCACTCAGTCACATTATCCTGACACCGAGCCAACCAGCCCTTGCCCTATCCTAATAATGCCGAGCACCAGGCTAGGAAGCGACAAGTATCAATTTTTAAGTCATTGGTTTGACTCGACTAGGATTCGAACCTATAAACTCATGGGTTCGAATCTCACGATCTCCCAAAACAGGAGACGGACGCTCAAATCATCAGAAAAATGATCGGTTAGTTTGTTATGTTCCCTCACTCGTGGAACTGTTAATGATTGGTAAAACACCCCAGTTAATTTCCTGGCCAGGAATTAAGAGACGTTATAATCAAGGAGGAATAATTAACAGCCTGAGATAATTAAGAGAAATGTTGCCTTCCCGACAACCTATCAGTCGGTAATTAAAGATATAAAACATTGTCAGCGAATTCAAAAGAAATAAATTAACGAAAAATCAGCAAAATAACGTGTGTTAAGCCGTCAGTGGTGTCCGCTCAGAACCAGTTGAGCAAACAGATTGTTTTTGTCTCCAATTGCAACATGAAATACAAGTAGTGAAGTTGAAGAGAAATTGTGCTTTCTTTCTATTAAATTAACAAAGCCAGTTTAATTGAATCAGGAAGAAAATAAAAGACGTACCTCATGTATTTTATTTTCACATTATCGGGGGATGTGTGACCATTTAAATGGGTAGTGACATTTGAAGAGTTTAGGCGCAAAACTCGGTAAACGCCAATCCCAAATTGTAATTAACCTACATTATTTTTACCTGAAGGTAATTTTAATTCTCCATAATTCCGATTTTCTTGTGATTTAATGATTAACAATTAACAACAAAAAAAAGGAATTATTAAAAAAAATATTCTTTTGAAGGTTTTATTCAATTTTCATCTCTATGATGTATGAGTCCATAGAGAGCTATAAACCTGTCTGAGATAGGTTGCCGAAACAGCAGAGCGCAGGATTCCCATGCGGACGATCAGGAATTTTAATCCTAGTTGAGTCAAACCAATGACTTAGAAAATTTATACTTGTCGCTACCTGGCATTGCACTCAGCATTACTGGGATCGGGCAAGGACTGGTTCGCTCAGTATCAGGATAATGTGACTGATTTAGAAATTGGGTCATGGTGCCGGTGGCTTGGCATCCCATTCAGGCAGCACTATTAAGTCAAAACGAGTGGGAATTTTCACAAGTCAGTACCCATCCTGATATGTGCTTAGGTGTTGCTAGGATGAAAAACTATAAGAATAACTTGTTGTTGAATTAAACCTGACCTATTTCCCAAACTGAAGGCAGAGTCGGGTGTACGTATAACATCTACATAATGTTGACCAGACGGAATGGTCGAATGAGTTAGAGCACCTGTCTCCCATGCTGGGAGATCATGGGGTCGTTGGTTTCGAGCCCTGGTCGAGTCAAACCAATGACATACAAATTGAGACTTGTCACTTCCAAGCCTGGTGCTTGGTGTGATAGTGATTAAGAACCGACTCTACTCAACGACGTCTGGTTTCATAATGCTTTATTCGGCAACGCGCAGCCCGTGCCGCCGGCCAACTGTGGGTTTCGGTTTTGGGTTTGTCGGGCGGTTACATACATCACATCTCCCTTTTTATAATCGAACAACATTGTACCTGTGGGGCTTGGTTTATATTTCCAACGTTCTTTTGGCGTGATGCCCCCTGAGCTGTGGACACCCTTGTACCTGTGCGGATTTGGTTTAATATTGCCAAGCATGCTTTTATAGTGGTGGCACCTCAGCTGTGTCGTTCATCCGTTTACATTTACCACACTCCGCTGTGACGACCCCAACCGTATGCATGCTTTTAGGGTTTTTGTCTAATGGGTAGTTTGTTCGCATTTGTGGCTTACTGTGCCTTGCATGACGATCCCATCTCCCCTTTTATTTAATTTTATTTAATTTTTAATTTTTATTTATCTAGTACCTAAGTTCTATGTGTCGCATTCGACTCATCTTGCTACATATATCTATATTTATACCTTTACACATGTGCATGATTGAATTCCCCTGTTCAATCCTGCGTCATGCATTTAGTACTCATCTAAGACTATATGCGTTTTCATGGGACATATTATGCTACAATTTTATTTCATGCTAATGCAAGTGTGCTTGAACAGTTTGTGACCCTTTCTTGTTTCTTGTACTTTGGCCCTCAAGCGGGTACCGTTATCTTGAGTACGATAAATGCGTTAATTGTATGTGATACTCTTTAAGTTCTTGGTCCATTATCCGCATTTGTCAGCTTTATTGGTGTTCTGCCTTATCTATCATTCTTTATTGGTGACCGAATCTATCTACGGGTTTGCTTGTTCGGCCATATCTTGTTATATAGATTATTTGTCCATTGTTGCGGCCCTGCAGTTGATTCTGTTTTTCGTTTACGGATTTTGCAGTTTGGGCTTGGTTGTATTCAGGGTTTTGCTTCGTTGGGAATATGTGCTTTCGATTGCGTTTTAACACTTTGTCGTTTGTGTTTCTTGTATCATATTCCCTCCCGTTGTTATTGCTTGTTTTTGTTACTACACCCTTCTCCCATTTTTATTTGTGTGTAACGTATCTGACATGTTCGCCTGTGTTTATTTGTCTGTGTTGTTTGCCTGCGTGTCGGTCAAAATTCTCCTTTTGTTTGCTCTGAATGTTTGCTATCTGTTCTTTTGTAATTACTTTGACTTGCGGTTTTAGTTGCTTTGGTATTGTCGGTAATTTAGACCTTAACCTACGGCTCCTCAAGAGTTGTGCGGGTGACGCTTCTAATCCGGACAACGGTGTGTTTCTATAGTTCAGTAGAAACAGGTTGTAGTCTTTCTTTTCATCTCGTGCCTTTTTGATCATGTTTTTTATTGTCTGTACATGGCGCTCTACTTGCCCTTTGCTTTGTGGGTGCATGGGGCTGGAAAAGGTTGGCGTAAACCCATATTCTTGAGCGAAGTTTTTGTATTCCCGACTTGAGAATTGTGGTCCGTTGTCGGAGACTATTATTGATGGGATGCCGTTCCTACCAAATATCTGTTTTAACTGTGAAATTATTGCCTCGCTTGAGGTATTTGTTAGTTCTACTACCTCTGGGAATTTTGAGAAGTAATCTACTAGCAACCGACTCTACTCAACGACGTCTGGTTTCATAATGCTTTATTCGGCAACGCGCAGCCCGTGCCGCCGGCCAACTGTGGGTTTCGGTTTCGGGTTTGTCGGGCGGTTACATACATCACACTTGGCATTATTAGGATAGGACAAAGACCGGTTAGCTCAATGTCACGATAATGTAACTGAGTGGGATACCAGGTCATGGTGCCGGCAGCCTGGTTTCCCAGTGGGACAGCACTATAAAATCGCCATGAGTGTGCGGTACCCATCCTGATATGACAATAGATGTTGCTAGGACGTAAAACAACAAACAAAGAAACAAATGCAGAATGGTTCTATTATGTGGCTTGTTGAATAATTTATATGCTAATGTAACCCTCGACTGAGGCATGCTGATGAGATTGAGGAACAGGGCTGGTGGTTTTGTAAACAGTGTATGGATAAGGGTGCTTAGTGGGAGGCAGGCAGCGTAGAGGTTGAGTTGTGTGCGGAACGAGCAATCGGATGGTTTAGTTGGATGCGGATTAAGTGGGGATGTTTAGTTGTATGTGGACAAAGTGGGGATGCTTAGCTGTATGTAGAGGGGGGAGGATTTAGTTGTATGTGGACAACGTGGGGATGCTTAGTTGTATGTAGAGGGGGGAGGATTTAGTTGTATGTGGACAAAGTGGGGATGCTTTGAGTATGTAGATGGGGGGAGGAGTTAGTTGTATGTGGACAAAGTGGGGATGTTTTGTTGGATGCAGGCAAAATGGGGATGTTTTGTTGGATGTGGACAAAGTGGGGATGTTTAGTTATATGTAGAGGGGGAGGATTTAGTTGTACGTGGACAAAGTGGGGATGTTTAGTTGTATGTAGAGGGGGGAGGATTTAGTTGTACGTGGACAAAGTGGGTATGCTTAGTTGTATGTAGAGGGGGGAGGATTTAGTTGTATGTGGGCAAAGTGGGGATGTTTAGTTGTATGTAGAGGGGGCAGGAGTTAGTTGTATGTGGACAAAGTGGGGATGTTTAGTTGTATGTAGAGAGGGGAGGAGTTAGTTGTATGTGGACAAAGTGGGGATGTTTAGTTGTACGTAGCGGGGGGAGGAGTTAGTTGTATGTGGACAAAGTGGGGATGCTTAGTTGGATGTAGAGAGGGGAGGAGTTAGTTGTATGTGGACAAAGTGGGGATGTTTAGTTGTATGTAGAGAGGGGAGGAGTTAGTTGTATGTGGACAAAGTGGGGATGCTTAGTTGTATGTAGAGGGGGGAGGAGTTAGTTGTATGTGGACAAAGTGGGGATGCTTAGTTGTATCTAGAGAGGGGAGGAGTTAGTTGTATGTGGACAAAGTGGGGATGTTTAGTTGTACATAGAGGGGGAGGATTTAGTTGTATGTGGACAAAGTGGGGATGCTTAGTTGTATGTAGAGAGGGGAGGAGTTAGTTGTATGTGGACAAAGTGGGAATGGTTAGTCGTATATAGAGTGGGGCGGATTTAGTTGTATGTGGACAAAGTTGGGATGCTTAGTTGTATGTACAGATGGGAGGATTTAGTTGGATGCGGGCAAAGTGGGTATGTTTTGTTGGATGTGGACAAAGTGGGGATGTTTAGTTGTATGTAGAGGGGGCAGGAGTTAGTTGTATGTGGACAAAGTGGGGATGTTTAGTTGTATGTAGAGAGGGGAGGATTTAGTTGTATGTGGGCAAAGTGGGGATGCTTAGTTGTATGTAGAGAGGGGAGGAGTTAGTTGTATGTGGACAAAGTGGGGATGTTTAGTTGTATGTAGAGAGGGGAGGATTTAGTTGTATGTGGACAAAGTGGGTGTTGTTGTTGTGGGGGGGGGTTGTTGTTGTGGGTGGGGTGTTGTGTTGTAGAGAGGGGAGGTTTTTGGTGGTGTTGTTGTATGAGAGGGGAGGATTTAGTTGTATGTGGACAAAGTGGGGATGTTTAGTTGTACATAGAGGGGGGGAGGAGTTAGTTGTATGTGGACAAAGTGGGGATGCTTACTTGTATATACAGAGGGGAGGATTTAGTTGGATGTGGGCAAAGTTGGGATGTTTTGGTGGATGTTGACAAAGTGGGGATCTTAAGATGGAGTTAGAGAGGGGGAGGGGAGGATTTAGTTGGATGCGGGCAAAGTGGAGCCGGTAAGTTGTACGTAGAGAGGGGAGGGGAGGGTTTAATTGGATGCGGCAAAGTGGGGGTGTTTTGTTGGATGTGGAAAAAGTGGGGATTTTAAGTTGTATGTAGCGACGGGGAGGGTTTAGTTGGATGCGGGCAAAGTGGGGAGGCTTTGTTGGATGTGGATGGAGTGGGAATGTTAAGTTGTATGTAGAGAGGGGGATGGGAGGGTTTAGTTGGATGCGGGAAAAGTGTAGATGTTATGCTTAAGTGGAGAAAGTGGGGACGTTAAGTGGAAGGCAGACAGCATACAGATTGAGTTGTGCGCGGAAGGAGCAATCGGATGGTTTAGTTGGATGCGGATTAAGTGGGGATGTTTAGTTGCATGTGGACAAAGTGGGGATGCTTAGTTGTATGTACAGAGGGGAAGATTTAGTTGGATGCGGGCAAAGTGGGGAGGTTTTGTTGGATGTGGACAGAGTGGGGATGTTTAGTTGTATGTAGAGAGGGGAGGATTTAGTTGTATGTGGACAAAGTGGGGATGTTTAGTTGTATGTAGAGGGGGGAGGAGTTAATTGTATGTTGACAAACTGGGGATGTTTAGTTGCATGTAGAGGGGGGAGGAGTTAGTTGTATGTGGACAAAGTGGGGATGTTTAGTTGTATGTAGAGGGGGAGGAGTTAGTTGTATGTGGACAAAGTGGGGATGTTTACTTGTATGTAGAGGAGGGAGGAGTTAGTTGTATGTGGAGAAAGTGGGGAGGTTTAGTTCTATGTAGAGGGGGGAGGAGTTAGTTGTATGTGGACAAAGTGGGGATGTTTAGTTGTATGTAGAACGGGAGGATTTAGTTGGATGCGGGCAAAGTTGGGATGTTTTGTTGGATGTTGACAAAGTGGGGATCTTAAGTTGGAGTTAGAGAGGGGGAGGGGAGGGTTTAGTTGGATGCGGGCAAAGTGGAGCTGGTAAGTTGTATGTAGAGAGGGGAGGGGAGGGTTTAGTTGGATGTGGCAAAGTGGGGGTGTTTTGTTGCATGTGGAAAAAGTGGGGATTTTAAGTTGTGCGTAGCAACGTGGAGGGGAGGGTTTAGTTGGATGCGGGCAAAGTGGGGATGCTTTGTTGGATGTGGATGCAGTGGGAATGTTAAGTCGTATGTAGAGAGGGGGATGGGAGGGTTTAGTTGGATGCGGGAAAAGTGTAGATGTTATGTTTAAGTGGAGAAAGTGGGGACGTTAAGTTGTATGTGGAGGGGGGAAGGGGATGGTTTAGTTGGACATGGACAAAGGAGGGATGCTTTGTTGGTTGTGGAGAAGGTTGGGGTGCTTTGTTGATTGTGGACAAAGTGGGGATGTTGTGTTCTATGTGGAGAGTGAGTGGGGAGAGCTCAGATGGATGTGGACACAGTGCGGATGCTTTGTTGTATGTGGAAAGGGGAGGGGAGGGGAGGGCTTAGTTGGATGTGGAAAAGTGGGTATGCTTTGTTGGTTGTGCAAAAGTGGATATGCTTTGTTGGTTGTGGAAAAGTGGGTGTGCTTTGTTGGTTGTGGAGAGGAGCAGAGAGGGTTTATTTGAATGTGGGCAAAGTGGGGATGATTTTTGTATGTGGAGAGGGAATGAGTGGATGTGGATAAAGTTGTTGTTATTCGTTATTGGAGTTGTATATCCTGGCAACATCTAAGGTCATATCAGGACGGGTACCAACTTGTGACAGTTCACACTCATGGTGGCTTTATATTGTTGCCCACTTGGAGTCCAGGTGACCAGCATCGTAACCCTATTTCCCACTCAGTCACATCATCCTGACACTGAGCCAACCAGTCATTGTCCTATCCTATTAAAGGTTGAGCACCTGGCTATTTAGTGGCAATTACTAATTTTGTAAGGCATTGGTTTGACTCTACCGGGATTAGACCCCACTCTAGAGCATATTTATTTTCATCATCGGCTATTGGACGTACAAGATTTGGTCATTCTGACAGATGTTTTAGAGGAAACCCGCTTCCGCCACATAGGCTACTCTTTCCGATAAGCAGTAAGGGGTCTTCTATATGCACTTTCCCACAGAGACGACAGCACATACCACAGCCTTTGATGAACCAGTTGTGGAGCACTGGTTGGAATGGAAAATAACCCGACTACAACTGTGTCCACTTCGCAGGATTCATCAGATGATCCAAACCATCACAAATCTATGCTCTACCGCCTGAACTGCGGCTTGCTTCCTCTTATGACCTTAGATGTTGCCTGGACATACAACTCCAACAACCAACGGACGTTTTTGCGACACTGTCACAACTTGAGTGAATTCTCATTAATGCACGTTGCACAGCAGAACCGAATAATTTTGCAAATGCCATCATGAAGGTCACGTGACTGCTTTGCGACCGATCTGTATTTGTTTGTTTTGTACTTAATTATTCCACAGCGCCACCTGGAACTTAGTCATTGCATTAGTACCGCCACATCGTTAACAAGCATTTGTCTGTCTTTCCTTTTCTATATTGTTGTTCTACATTTAGTTCCTGGGAGAAATTTTAATCACAGACAATCGGTCTTTCTCATTTGACTGCTTATTGACCTATACTACTAATGCCGAGTTGCCGGGTATGTAGCGACATCTATCGATTTAATTTTGTTCACTAATTGTAGTTTATTCAGCGAATAATGCCTTTTGTCAGCGCCAGAGCACTGGTCTTCCCGCCGTTCAGTACAATTTGTTGGTCCATAAATGAAAATATCAGTTGCAATAATAACCACATGAAAATCCTGTTCGATAATAAAAGCATAATATAAATGAAGTATTAGTTGTAATAGTAACTGCATACAATTCCAGTTCATCAAAAGTATTATCCACTCGGTGAATATGGCATGACTCGTCCAGGCTTCAATCCTAGGATTCGAGTCCCATGATCTACCAAAAACAGGAGGTGGATGCTCACCTCATTGGGCCATCAAGTCTTTTCGAATCTCATTCTTTATTTGGTTCTGTTCTAGCATTGTTATTTCTCTGAATAAAATGTAAGTGCCAAGCTGCTGGTCTTCCAGCCCAAATGACAAATGATGCTATGCACAAGCTTAAATTAAAAAGTAAAGCTTGTTTTATTTAATGATGCCTCTAGAGCACATTTATTTTTATCATTGGCTATTGGGCATCAAACATATCATCATTCTGACATCTTTCTTTGGAAGAAACCTGCTGCCGCCAAATAGGCTACTCTTTCCAATAAGCAGCAAGGGGTCTTTTATATGCACTTTCCCACAGACATGAGAGCACATACCACAACCTTTGATAAACCAGTTGTGGATCACTGGTTGGACGGAAAATAGCCCAAACTGCAAATGTGTCCATTGAGAAGGATCGATAGGATGACCGACACCTTCTGTGGGGGACATGCTACCGCTTGAGCTACATCTCGCTCCTGTCTTATAACTAGATATTCTGGGTTGATTAATACAGCTGGCTTAATGTGGGAGGTGTCCTAATTGGCAACATTAATTTTACATGTTTACACTTCAAATATCTAAACGAAATTAGCCATTTAAAATAAAGGTTACTTCAAGCTAAAGTTATGTAGATTATCCCAATCAATTCAGTATATTTATCTCACAAAAATGACAGAAACGTAAAACGACTGGACCATGCAACGTTTTCTTTTATTGAAGATTTATACTGCCTATCATTGATAAGTCTGAGTCATCTTGTTTGCAGTTTTAGGCAATTGGTCGATAGAAATCCAGAGCCTACACTTTTACAGACCCAAGGGATTTTTAACCTCCCACACCACATAGACATGGTATGAGAGCAACTGGCCTTTGATGACGCTGTAAGTTATACACAATGGGGGGAATCCAAATTGGCAGCGGTAATGGCTTGGGGAACATTAACAGAAAGACAACACCTGATGTTTTTTTTACTCCAATGGACATTTTCTAGATACAAGGGGTATTCAAGGGGATAGGGAGGTGGAGGTAGATGGGGTAGTGGGCAAAGGGAGGTTGCGAGGGAGGGCGGAGATGGGAAGGGGGAGTGTATTAGTGTCCTTTGAACTCTGACACAGAAGGTCAAGCCGCACCCACTCGTCCCAGACATCCCTCTCCACTCTCCACCCACAACCTCCCTTGTCACCTCCGGCCTGTGATTGTAAAATGGGCCAGTAATCAATATCACCAAGCAACTGTTTAGTGCCCACAGTGCATGCACGCCTCACAGTGCTTGGAGAGTGTCATCAACTTTTCATTTAGCCTACCTTGCCTTTTGACATACCAACAAGTTCAGGCGTAAAACCCTGTAAACATCAACCACAAAATTTAATTAAAATAAACAATCTTTACCTGACGGCAATCTTAATTGTGACTAATTATTCTCACTAATTCCACTTTCCTTGCGATGAAATGGTTTTGGAGCAGTGAACAAAGAAATACAAAAACAAAAACCTAACCTTTTCAAGGTTTGACGCTATTGATTATCTCAATTTTTGGATTGATGTTTGTGGGGTTTGGCGCCTGGAATCCTCATATGAAGGGTTCAGGGACAAAAAGTGACAAACTGGGCAGACATAAAACCATGACTACCACATTTGATCTGAAGCCGCCATCATTCCGATAACCGAGTACATTTTCCCCCCGCAGAAGCTGCCACTTCCTATATATAATGCCCGACTCAATATGAAATGCATAGACTTTAACTGGAAAGCGCAACAATAAATGATATTTTATACAAAACAACTCAAATGGAATTGTTGGTTTTTGGAAAGAAAACCAACCAATCTGGTTCAGATCACAGAGTAAAACCCCAACCAACAAAAACAATCTGGGGTAAACCTCAGATGTTGCTAAGATGTAAAACCCCAACCAACAAAGACAATCCGGGGTAAACCTTAGATGTTACTAAGATGTAAAACCCCAACCAACAAAAACAATCTGGGGTAAACCTCAGATGTTGCTAAGATGTAAAACCCCAACCAACAAAGACAATCCGGGGTAAGCCTTAGATGTTACTAAGATGTAAAACCCCAACCAACAAAAACAATCTGAGGTAAACCTCAGATGTTGCTAACATGTAAAACCCCAACCAACAAAAACAATCTGGGGTAAACCTTAGATGTTACTAACATGTAAAACCCCAACCAACAAAAACAATCTGGGGTAAACCTTAGATGTTACTAACATGTAAAACCCCAACCAACAAAAACAATCTGGGGTAAACCTTAGATGTTACTAACATGTAAAACCCCAACCAACAAAAACAATCTCAGGTAAACCTCAGATGTTACTAACATGTAAAACCCCAACCAACAAAAACAATCTGGGGTAAACCTTAGATGTTACTAACATGTAAAACCCCAACCAACAAAAACAATCTGAGGTAAACCTCAGATGTTGCTAACATGTAAAACCCCAACCAACAAAAACAATCTGAGGTAAACCTCAGATCTTGCTAAGATGTAAAACCCCAACCAACAAAGACAATCCGGGGTAAACCTTAGATGTTACTAAGATGTAAAACCCCCAACCAACAAAGACAATCTGGGGTAAACCTTAGATGTTGCTAAGATGTAAAACCCCAACCAACAAAGACAATCCGGGGTAAACCTTAGGTGTTACTAAGATGTAAAACCCCAACAAACAGAAACAACTAATCTGGAGGAAACCTTAGATACAACGAACAAAAACAACCCAATCTGGGGTAAACCTTAGATGTTGCCAGGATGTAAAACACCAACAAACAAAACCAACCAATCTTGTTCAGCTCACAGAATGTTTGTCTCTGAAGCTCCCCCCCCCCTCCCCGCAACCCTCCCACCCTCCTCCTTACCCAGTCAACATGAACCCAATATAGGAAGCCACGCCCACTTCCGGCCGCCATGAACGGCGGTGGAAGACCTCCATTTCTGGGGCCGTATGCACCAATCGGTGATAGGCTTTTAGGGTTAATTTGATCAAATTTCACTTATTGCGTATGTAAATCTGTCAAATATGATCACATTGAATAGATTGAGACCCACACAGGCACACTAACCGCCCCGGCTAGCAGTAAAACCTGATTTGAAAATGGTTTAGCTTAGCCTAGGCAACGGTCGGCGGTTAGCGCTGGCACCGATTGGTGCATACCGATTTCTCACATTTAGCCGTGTGGAGCTAGCCTAGCCACGGTTAAGCCCTAACACCGATTGGTGCATACAGCCACAAGGGTAAGCCTGTGATCTACTCACTGATTCGGCCACCGCAATTAGTCCCCTATCCTACTACATGTAATGTGGTATCAGGATAGAGCAAGGACTGGTTGGCTCAGTGTCAGGATAATGTGACGGAGTGGGATATCCGGTCATGGTGCTGTCGGCCCTATTTCCAAGTGGGGCAGCATTATAACGTCGCCATGAGTGCGCACTGTCACAAGTCGGTTGGAACCCGTCCTGCTATGACCTTAGATGTTGCTAGGACGTAACACAAAAGCAAACAAATAAGCACTGGAAGAATGCGCTCTACGGATTCGGCCAGTAATAGTCATAATCCATACGCAGTGATTTCCTTTATGAATACTCTCTGTAAACTTGCTGATGGTGTAAAATCCGAGAATTCCTAATTAAAAAAAAAAAGTTTGGGGGTTTCGTCTATATTTTGTGCAGAGTCAGCATTTGTAATACCTTGTAACCATGCAGTTAGTTTCTTAATCTAGATTTACTATGACACTATGTCTGTTTGTGCTAGACTTTTGAAGGTTAGGTTTGTTTTGATATATCGTGATCATGGGATTCGAACCCATGGGTTCGAATCGTGGTCGAGTCAAAGCAATGACTTAAAACATTGATAGTTGTCACTTCCTAGCGAGACACTCGGTATAATTAGGATATGGCAAGGACTGGTTGGTTCAGTGTCAGGATGATGTGACTGAGTGGGATATCAGGTAATGGTGCTGGCAGCCTGATTTCCCACTGGGGCAGCACTAAAAGGTTGCCATGAGTGTGCACTGTCACAAGTCAGTCCCCGTCCTGATATTACCTTAGATGTTGCCATGACGTAAAACTACAACAACCAACGAACCAACAAACAGTCAAATACAGAGATGGGTATTGGATACAATGTACTATATATCAGTGTATAATACAGTCTCATGCAGGAATGATGGGACCATGGCTTGGCATATATCTCAAGAAGCTTGTGAGTGCTGATATTATTACATTTGCTGATTACACAGGACAATGATATATATGTTATGTACAACGTATTAGACGAGTATAAAGGCCTGGTCACATACACGTTAGTGAACGTAGTTGAACGTAGTTGAACATAGCATATATTAACGTGGATCAAACATGGTGTAAGTACGTTAATCTATGGTGAAAACCGTTAAGATATGGCAGGTTTTGGTATGGACAAATACGTTATGGCACGGATCCCGGTACGTTAAACTATGTTCAACTATGTTCAACTATATTCAACTATGTTTAACATATGTTAGCATTCACTATGGTCAACTATGTTCAACTATGTCCAAGTAGGCTAAAGTATGCTAGAGTATGCTAGAGCATGCTAGAGTACGCTAGAGTATGTTAGCATCACAGAGGCAAATTCAGCCTCTAACGTGGTGCTCTTTTGAACATGTCCAACAATTAAATCAGACATCACAGCTCACCCACATTATTACCAAGTTAACATCATGGACATGTACAGATGACGTTCAACTACGTTCAAGTAGGTTCAACTACGTTGGCCTCCACTATGTTAAACTACGTCCACTAACGAGTAAGTGACCGGGGCATAAATGCTTGACGTGAAATACATCTTCTTCCTTCCTCCAGAGCTGCCGCATTGGTGGAGTACTCCCCCCCCTCTTCTCTCTAGCGTTGTTTGAACCCGAGTGGCCCCCCATCGCCATATAAATATATGTACATATATATGTTGTATAAGCATTATGTGAGTATAAAGGCACGGAAGGCAATTCTTATTATATTGTTATTATGTATATATTTGTTGCCGATACCTGCAGCCTACCACACTGATGGGACTGGTGGCGCCACCAACGGCCGACTGCGTCCCTAGCGGCGCGCCCACATGTTCACTAGCGCCCAGGATTTTTTCTCATATATAGTATAGTTATACGAGTCTTACCTTGGTACAGATGATGGATAACTGTTGTTTTACCAAGGTATAAGCCTCGGATAGATGTGGGCTAGGGAGAGGTAAGCACGTCCGGTACCAGCAATCTTAACCTACTTATTGAGGATAAAAATGACTTTCAAACAATGGATACTATTACTTTACCGAAAAGGTACACCAACGGAATAGATGTGGCAGGGTGTGGCGGGAGGGCCCTAGCCCACATCTATCCGAGGCTTATACCTCGGTAAAACAACAGTTATCCATCATCTGTACCAAGGTAAGACTCGTATAACTATACTATTTTACCTCGGTAAACAGCCTCAGGCTAGCCTCAGGCTAGGGAGACCTTTACATAATTCATTTTTATCCTTAATATCATTCTTTCTTATTATTATAACATTCTAAATTTTTGTTCTCACCTATTCTTGTTAGTTGGCGAGAAGACGCTTTGCAACGCCGGTAGGCTTTTCTAGTCGTTTATTATAATGTTTTGCAAACGACTTAGCCGTCTTCCAGCCTGCATGCGCTAGTATTCTTTTCACAGAAATACCAAGCACCCGTGCCTTGGAGACCATGGCTCCTCTAGTTGAGTGGGAAGAGTATTTACTCGTATCCACTCCAGCCAATTTCAACACCGTAATTGTCCATCTGGCAAGTGTGTCTCGTGAAATCGCCTTATGTGGCTTTATAAAGCTCACTAATAGTTGTTGTGATGCACGTAAATCCTTTGTCTTGTATATATAAGCCCGTATGGCCGACACAACACATAATTTCCGATCATTCGGAAAACAGTCTAAGTGAACCGTTGATAAAGGGTCACCTAACGTGTTCGATTTAAGCAATTTTTCTAAATCAAACGTAGCTTGTTCCTTGTCTATTTCTAATCCAGTTAAGGATAAAGCAACAATCGTCTGTCCTCTGTGTCCGGTTACTAACAATAACAGGACCGCGACCTTAAAACCTAACTGTTTTATATCTAACCACGAGTTGTGAGGCCAAGCCTGAAACAACTTAAATACTATAGAAACATCCCAAAACCGACTATACTTTGGTTTTGGAGGATTCCTTTGATAAATTGAACGAAGTAAATAACAAATAACATAATGTTTTCCAACTGTTTCGCCATCAATTCTAGGTAATATAATTGATAACGCACACCTCGCCGCATTAATCGATCCAAAGGAAAGTCCTTCATCCTCTAGAGAACGAAGAAACCGAGCTACTTGTGAAATCTTTGGATTTGTTGGCTTAACTTTCATTAACAAACAATGTACACCCCATTTCTTTAAATAGGTTGTATACATTTTGACAGTTCCTGGCCTCCAGGCATCCGATACTATCCTATCCTCAGTAATTCTGTCCAATCCAAATTGCTGTAGCTGCTTCCTTAGAAAAGGAATGCCAATAGGGGCGTCGTTGACACGTCGCCGTGAACCACTAGCGGTCCGTGGTGCGTCAGATTCCCGAGTTTTCTTGGGAATCGTATACGATCTTTTGCCAGTTGTGAAACTGCTGGCAGCCAAGGTTGCGTGTCCCAATCGGGCACCACCAGTATCGCATGTGTCCCTTCCAAGCCGATTTTTCTCACTACTCGGCTGATAATGCTAAATGGTGGGAAAATATAAAAATAATTATTTTCCCAGGTAATAGCAAACGCATCTACTTTCCAAGCATCCGGTTCAGGATGCCAAGAAACATAACAGGGTAACTTGTTATTATTTCGTGATGCAAATAAGTCAACTTCAGGTGTACCCCATTTTTCACAAACGAAGTTAAACAAAGGTGTAGAGAGAGACCACTCTAAATGGTCATGGAAATTTCTACTTTTATAATCTGCAAGTGTATTTTGTGACCCTGGAATATGCGCTACAGTCAGCCAGACTTGTTGAGCCTGTGCCCAGTTCCAAATCAGTTTAGATAACTGATTGCAAGACTTTGATTTGGTTCCACCCATGTTACGAATATATGCCATGGCAGTAGTATTATCAGTTAGTATTCTAACCTGTGATTTATTTATCTTTACTAAACTACGTAAGCCCAGATAAATAGCACGCAATTCTAGTGCATTAATATAGTCTGATTTTTCATCATCAAGCCATCTACCTCCTGTTGTGACCCCATCTCGATGAGCTCCCCAACCTTCTAACGAAGCATCAGTAGTAATTACTGTATTAGGTTCCGCCATGCGGATTGGATTTGGTGAACTTGCTATATGTTGCATCCACCATCCAATATCCTGTAACCCTTCTTGCGAAATAAACATCTTTCGCTCAAAATTGCCTTTAGTTCGTGTTAACGCTAAATTTTTATCTATTTCTAGCGACTTAATATGGGCCTTCCCATATAACACAGCAGGTGCATATGAGGTCATTATGCCAATAAGAACAGCAACCTGTCTAATTTTTGGCTTTGATAACTTAATAAGCTGAGTCGCTGTAGTCATAAACTTAATTAGTTTTTGTTCTGTTATCGACACTGTAAGGGACTGTGTATCCAGAATAAACCCTAAACATTTGAGTTGTTTTGTTGGTTTAAACACTGACTTTTGTTGATGTACATAAAACCCCAATTTAGTGAGTAATGCACATAAATCCAAAACTGCATTCACACAACCAATTTGTGTTGATGCTATAATAAAAGAATCATCTATGTATGGAAACATTATGTGACCCTTCCTCGCCATTACCGAGAAAACAGGTTTAAGCAATTTAGTAAATAAACGTGGCGCACAAGCTAAGCCATTCGGCATGCAGGTAAACTCATAGAGTTGGTTATCCCAAATAAATCGAAGAAATTTTCGGTATTGTTCCATTATGGGAAGCGTATAATATGCATCCTGTAAATCAACACTAGCCATCCACGCATCTGGTGTAATCAGATCTCGTGCCGTATCTAGAGAGAACATTTTAAAATGTCGATATTCCACCCTTTTATTAAGGATTGTTAAATCCAGGATCATTCGAACATCACCATTAGGCTTCGGTCTCGAGAAAATGTTTGAAATAAACTGTCCTGAACAGTGTGTCACTTTTTGTATAATTCCTTTCTCAAAGAATTTATGTACCTGTTTAGTTAGTGCGTCTCGTTCAACTGGTTGAATGTTATATGGAAAAGGTATTATACTTTGTACAGGAATTTGTGTAAAGGGAATGTGAACACCCCTAACTATTTTTATAATTTCTTGGTCACTAGTAATTTTGTGCCACTCAGAAATATGATTACTAATATTACCAGCCACAAAGTTGCTTACAGTTTGTGTGTTTTTAGAGGCTTCAGGGACTTGTAAAGTTTGTGTTTGGACCTCTACTTGGACCCGCCCCTGGGGAAAGGTCTCGACGAGTTGAACCCTCGGCCTATTGGCCGTGCGGTGTTGTCGGTCCAGCCTGGGCGAGCGCCCCGGCCCCGAAACCCTTGACCGAAGCTTGAACTCGGTCTGGTTCCTCTGGTGAACCGTCGTGGACGAAAATCCCCTCGTGACTTTTTGAAACGAGGAGCTTCCTGTTTCTTCTTGCCATCCATGTTTTTGCCACTCTTGGCTGCAGTCTCTACCTCTTTATAGAGGTATTGTAGTTGACCGCCAAACATCTTGGTGTTATCTAAAGGTTTCCCTTTAATCGGCTCTGGAGCAAGATAAAGCGTAAACTCCTTCCCCTCATTATCGGTAACCTTCTTAGAGCGAGCCACTTCTTTGCCAGCATCTGTGCAAACTGACTTGAAGACATTTTCATATCTTCGAAACGACAGGTAATTACCTGCCGCCGCTAGCACTGCAATGCCTTTGTCCATTGTCTTAGCCAAAGACGAGAACTTATTTTCACTCTGCATCCTATTAGCCACAGGAACAATAGCTGTTAGGGTAGCCAACACTGCCTTATGCACTGTGTGCAACACATCCTCAAACTTCTTACGGTCATCCGTCATATTGACATCCCGATCCATTTCTTTAATGATGGAGTTGGGAACACCCTTTATGCCTGTTAACTCATCTCCTAACTTGGAGATAACCTCCGCCGGTTTGAACGTGCGAAAATGACCATTCACGGTCTCGCGCATAAGCGTAGTGGTTTTAACCCGCTTAGCCTTTGGCTTCTCCACCTTCTTAGCCACTTTAGTGCCAATGTCCGCATAGACCCCTTCATATATGGTGTCTGAGTCTGATTCCGTAGAAGTAGACTCAGTGGACGACTCAGAAGAAGAATATTTCCTCTTCCTCTTCTTCTTTTTGGACTTAGTCTTCCGCTTTTTGCGAAAACCAGTCTCTGCCCGCTCCTTGGTGAATTCATCACCCGAAGAAATCACCTGTTTCTTCTTCTTCCTCCGTTTAGGAGAAGGAGGAGGAGGAGCCTTAAGCTCCACCGCCGAGTCTGTGTCCAAGAAATCCTCAAACGAATCCTCTTGGACACTCGGCCTACGCCGCTTCCGAGACACAGGCGATTTGGCAGTCAAGATGTGGCTTTCCAATCGTGCAAAGCGAGCCTCCCAATCTGGAGGCGCAGGCACATCAGGCACTGCGTCCTCATCCGGGTCGGAGAGGATATGCGCCCGGGGCTGTGTCGACGGCCCTGCCGACAACACAGGTGAGGAGTCGTACTCCTCGTCCACTCCACTCGGAACACGCCCCTCGGCTGCTGCTGCACCGCGCTTACTCCGCTTCGTGGCCATCGGGAGCTGAAACAAAGATTTTTGGTCAGTCCCGGTATATATATATGTCACAATATGGTTGTTTCAAACTCATTTGGACATCTATTGGTGTTAGAGAACGTGTTTATACCGTTATAACACAGGCGTAATAAGCTAAATTTGTGCGTGGGTTGTGGGTCAAGCCCAAACCTTACGCGGGGTCGGGACCAGTGTATCGGCCCGCCCATCCCTCTGTTCCGCACACTTCTCCCACCTGTGACTACTACGTCAACAAGTTGGAGAAAATGCTACGAAACTCGGAGAAACGCCTGAAAAAGTTTTGTCTAGGGGAGTCTATAAAAGAAACCCAGGAGCATCTCCAACATTACTCTCTATTAGAGTACGAGAGAATTTCCACATGAGATAGGGCGAAACCCACATCTCTACCCATAGTCACACGGTGACCCGGGTGTTGACATAACCGCTAATGACCGGTTTGGTTCCTTCGAGAAACCCACTCGAGTGTTCTATCCTTGGTTGTTTATAACCAAATAACTCGTCCAAATTGGACCAACGAAAGTCTAAACTTTCCATATTGATGCTCTAATGCATCATAATTAAGCTAACCACAGTTTTTATTATACTTACTGCGTATTTGCTTGTATGTAGACTAATTTTGCGGAGCAACCCAACGACACGTTATCCAGTCGTGAGTTGTATATGCTAATTGCTGGTACCGGACGTGCTTACCTCTCCCTAGCCTGAGGCTAGCCTGAGGCTGTTTACCGAGGTAAAATATGTATATATCATCATCATCACAATGCTGTCGGTTGCGATGTGACAAAGACTGCTTTCATTACTTGACTGTCGCTCTCCATTTAGCTCTCTGCTGTGAGAGTGATGTCCATGAATGGGCTTATATATATATATATATATATATATATATATATATGCATAATTCAGTCTAGGGTGTACATGTGAAGGGAGGTGGCGAGTGCAGGGGGCGAGCATGAGGAGGAGGGGCGTGATGAGTGGTGAGACTAGGATGGGGTACAGTTAGGATAATGTGAGGCAAGAGGGGGTGAGGGTATGTGTTGAGGGCGGAGAGGGAGGGGGTGTGGTGAGGGGAGAGACGAGGGTGGGAGATGAGGGCGGAGAGTGAGGGAGAGGTGAGGGGAGAGTGAGGGGAGAGTGAGGGGAGAGGTTGGGGGGAGGTGTGAGGGGAGGTGGGGGGAGAGTGAGGGGAGTGTGTGGGGAGGAGTGAGGGGAGAGTGGTGAGAGATGTGATGGGGAGGTGTGAGGGGGGGAGTGAGGGGAGAGTGAGGGGGGGAGTGAGGGGTGAAAGTGAGGGAGAGTGATGTGAGGAGTGAGGGGAGGAGTGAGGGGAGGAGGGGGGTGATGGTGTGGGAGTGAGGGGGGAGTGATGGGAGAGTGAGTGGGGAGTGCGGGGGGAGTGAGGGGGAGTGAGGGTGGAGTGAGGGGGAGTGGGGAGTGTGTGTAGGGTGAGGGGAGAGTGAGGGGGGAGTGTGGGGAGGGTGAGGGGAGAGTGAGGGGAGAGTGAGGGGGTGGAAGATGTTTTTTCTTTTCATGAAGATTTATACTGCCTATTATGGATAAGCCTGAATAGACTTGTTTTCACCATTA
>CM059195.1:86104849-86151371 GCA_030323885.1 Branchipolynoe longqiensis | reverse complement strand
TGTAAGTGAATTGCTTTTATGTATGCAATAATATGTAAGCACATTGTATGTATATATGTAATGATATGTAAGTACATTGCCTGTATGTATGCAATAATGTGTAAGTACATTGCATGTATATATGAAATATTATGTAAGTGCAGTGCCTGTGTGTATGCAAGTATATGTAAGTACATTGCATGTATGTATGTGCAGGGTAGGTGTATGCTATAATGTGTGAGTGTATTGCGTGTATGTATGCACTAATATATAAGTACATTGTATGTATATATGTAATGATATGTAAGAATATTGCTGTATATATGCAATGCAATGTAAGTACATTGCATGTATATATGCAACAATATGTAAGTGACTGTATGTATGTATGCAATAATATGTGAGTGCATTGCATTGCATGAATGTATGCAATAATGTGTAAGTACAGTGCATTCCTGTATGTAATAATATGTAAGGGTATTGCAAGCGTGTATGCAATAATATGTAAGTATATTGCAAGCATGTATGCCATAATATGTAAGTATAATGGAAGCATGTAGGCAATAATATGTAAGTGCAGTGCATGTATGTATCTATGCAATATTATGTAAGTACAGTGCAGGTAAGTGCGCACTAATATGGAAGTACAGTGTATGTAAGCATATGATGATATGTAAGTGCATTGCCTCTATGTATGCAATAATATGAAAATACAGTGCATGCATGTATGTAATAATATCTCAGTGTATTGCATGTGTGTATGCAATAATGTGTAAGTACAGTGGATGCAAGTATGCATTAATATGTAAGTGAAGTGTATGTATGTATGCACTACTATGGAAGTATATTGCATGTAGGTATGCAACAATATGTAAGTGCAATGAATGTGTGTATGCAATAATATGTAAGGACAGTGTGTGTGTATCGCATGGGAGTATGAAATAATAAGTAAGTGCAGTATATGTATGCATGCACTATTATGTAAGTACAATGTCTGTATATATGCAATAACATGTAAGTACATCGTATGTATGTATATATAATATGTAAGTGCATTGCATGTGTGTATGCACTAATATGTAATGACAATGCATGCATGTATGCAATAATGTGTGAGTATATTGCATGTATATATGTAATAATGTGTAAGTACACTGTGTGTATGTATACTATAATATGTAAGTGTAGTGCATGTGTGTATACATTACTATGTAAGTACAGTGCATCTGGGTATGCAATAATGTGTAAGGGTAGTGCATGTATGTATGCATTAATATGTATGTGCATTGCATGTGTGTATGAAATACTATGTAAGTGCATAGCATGCATGTATGTAATAATATGTAAGTACATTGCATGTATGTATGTAATAATATGTAAGTACATTGCATGTATATATGCACTAATATGTAATTGCACTGCATTTATGTATGCAATATAAATTAAATACATTCCATGCATGTATGCAATAATATGTAAGTGCATTGTATGCATATATGTAATAATATGTAAGTACATTGCATGTATGTGTGCAACAATGTGTGTTGCCGGTATATCTGCAACACTAATGTAAGTGCATTGCCTGTATGTATGCAGTAATATTTAAGTGCATTGCATGTATGTATGCAATGGTATGTAAATGTAGTGTATGTATACATGGATTAATATGTAAGTGCATCACATGTATTTATGTAATAATATGTAAGTAAATCACATGTATGTATGCAACACTATGTAAGTGCTTTGCATGTATGAATGCAATAATATGTAAGTACATTGTATGTGCATGCACTAATATGTAAGTGTATTGCATGTACATATGCAATAACATGTAAGTGCATTGCTTGTATGTATGCAATAATATGTAAGTGCATAACCTGTATGTATATAATAATATGTAAGTGTAGTGCGTGTATATTTGCAATGATATGTAAGTACACTGCCTGTATGTATATAATAGTATGTAAGTGTAGTGTGTGTATGTATGCAATAATTTGTAAGTGTAGTGCCTGTATATTTGCAAAAATATGTAAGTACCTTGTCTGTATGTATGTAACAGTATGTAAGTGTATTGCCTGTGTGTATGCAATAGTAGTAATCATTCAACAGTATTCAGACCAAAAGCACTTAACAGAATTACACTTCCGAGGGGACAAGTGTGGTGAGCCCCTCTTACCTCACAGTGTAGTCATCTGAACTGACCTCACACACAAGGAGCCACATAAACAGCCATGCTTGGGCAGTGTGGTAGCATTAGAGAGATTAGATTGTCTAATGGTGAGGATGCTAGCCCTAGAATGGCAGAACGGAAGTGGGGATCTAATCCCACTATAGGCGCAATATTCCCTCTGTTTGCGCTGCCCATAAAACATGAAGAGCTCTTTTCCAAAGCGCTATAAGCGCTGATCCCAAATATGAGCTTGCAGTGCAAATGCCAAGCTTGTAGCTTGTGCTTTTGAAAAGAGCTCTTCATGCATATAAATAGCTATTCATATATATCCATATAATTTGTTTAATCTTTTTTGTATTGAGGCTGTATTTATTCTCTCCATAGCATGTAAGCCTGGGTACCCAGGCTTGTTTTCAATGCTGGCCAGCTGTAGTATTGGTGTTGTCTTACCAAACAGTAGCTGCTGATAAGTTATTTGACTGTCTGCATTTCAGTAGCAGATAGATAGTATGTTGGTACTTTTAGTAGCCTATGTTAGTTTTGTTGGGCCCTCTTGGTATTGTATTTTTGTTCTATTCTTATTACTATGTTAGTTGTTTTCTTAAGGTTCTATGTTAGTGTTTTGGGGTTTTCTTGGGAAGAGTTTTCCGCTTTTTTCTACTTAATTCTATACTAGCCTATTTTATTTACATGTCCATAGGCTTGAACGTAATAGGTGGTTGAGTTATGTTTGTTTGAAATTGATTTGATTTATATTGTTGTTGGATATGTTATCTGGCTTTTATATTTCCGGTTATCCCGCCCTGGGCTGTTCAGTTGGTGGGCCGTGACATATCACCTGCCCCCTTGTGGTGCAGTTCAGTTGGGGTTCCCAGTTTTTATTTTGCACAGATATTTTTTGTACGTTTTTAGGTCAGGGATTTGTCTATATGAAGCGGTCCTCTCCAAAACATGATCCACAAACCCGACACCGGCGTTAGAAACTCATTTTTTGGACCAGCGCTTATCGTGTTTTGGAAAATAGCTCTTCATATATGTTTACATATATTGATACACTTAGCAAATGCTGGTACCAGCGCTCAGACCGGAAGTGGGTGTTTAAAGTGACGCAGTCCGATGGTTTTGTGTTTCTGTCATTTTCTGAGATAAATATATTAGGTTTATTATTATTGTGTACCTATTATTATACATTATTTTTTGCACAGTAAGGTTCTATCATTGAATTAAAACTGCATAGTTCGATGAAAACTTCAAATTGTCTAAACCAAAGCCATTATCTAGATTTGATTCTATATACCTGATTTAGGTATTGGTGCATTTATTAAACATTTGTCGCCACATAGAAGGGAATACTGGGGCAATTAAGTATAACCTGTTACTGATGAAGTGTACGTTGCGAGAGTTGTGGCATGCTCGCTGAAATTAATGTTAAATAGTTGCTCTTCAAATATTTCAAAACATAGCCATTTCAAATAAAAGTTACTTCAAACTAAAGTGAGGTAGATTATAACAATCAATTTAATATATGTATCTGAATAAAATGACAGAAACTAAAAATGATCGGACCATGCAACTTTAAGTCATGGATGACCTACCACAATACAAGACGCATTAATCTTGTTCTCCCTCTGCGTATTTATACTTGTAGAAGGTGTTACGCATCAAAGAAACATGTACATGGTAATAGCTCAGGAACTATGCGCTTTGAGATATTTGAAGTACGTAAACACAACATTAATTTCAACGAGCATGCCAACACTCTGACACCACAGGCTCCTGCAGTAACGGGTTTTGTCAAATTGGCTCATATTCCGTTCTATCTGGCGAACAATGTCTGATAAATACACTTAGTATTTAAGTTAGATATCTAGAATCAAATCTAGAACACTGTTTTGGTTTTGAAAATCTGATGTTTTCTTCAGATTAAATGTCGTCCAGTTACCGTAGAGTTGCCGTGCCTGACAAATTAATCAGTTATCAGATATTCATGGAGTCAGGCGACCCCAGGGGCTGCATCCACTTGTGCAGAAACTGTTTCCTCACTTATGCACATCGTGCCCTGCCGACCACGTGACCAGGGCGGCGTCTAGGGTTTAATGAGCACCACATTCTAAGCGCTTTAGGCTTCAATAGTATAGCTGCCAGTCCGGAAGGTCGTGGGTTCAATGCCCATTTGAAGTCACACTCAATGCGAGTTAGGCTTCAATAGTTTAGCTCCCAGTGCTGAAAGTGGTGGGTTCAAACCTCACTTGAAGTCACATTCAATGCGAGTCAGGCTTCATTAGTTTATCTGCCAGTCCTGAAGGTTGTGGGTTCAATCCCCAGTTGAAATCACACTCAATGCAAGTCATCCTTCCATAGGTTAGCTCCCAGTCCGGAAGGTCGTGGGTTCAATCCCCATTTGAAGTCACACTCAATGCCAGTTAGGCTTCAATAGTTTAGCTCCCATTGCTGAAGGTCGTGGGTTCAATCCCCAGTTGAAGTCACATTCAATGCGAGTCAGGCTTCAATAGTTTATCTCCCAGTCCTGAAGGTTGTGGGACCGATTTGAAGTCATACTCAGAGCGCGTTAGGCTTCCATAGTGTAGCTTTCAGTCCGGAAGGTCATGGGTTCAATACCCAGTTGAAGTCACACGCAATGCGAATCAGGATTCCACACTAGGTCACAGTCCGGAAGGTAGCGCGTTCAATCCCCAATTAAAGACTTACACATTGTTCACTTGCCCAGGCTGGCACCTGGCTACTGGACGTTGTGGCTGCATTTAGTAATACCACACGCTTACCATGTGGAAGGTCAGGACTTCAAATTGTTGTCGAGTCAAATCAATAACTTACTAAGTTGATACTTGTCACTACCTAGCCTGGCACTCTGCATTAATAGGATAGGACAACAAGGGCTGGTTTGCTCAGTATCAGGATAATGTGACTGAGTGGGAAATTGGGTCATGGTGCTGGTGGCCTGGTCTCCCAGTGGGGCAGCGCTGTAAATTTGCCAAGTGTGTGCACTGTCACAAGACGGTAATGGTACCTGATATGACGTTGAATGCAATTGTGTGGTGTGTTGGTGGGTGGGTGTTTTGGGTGTGGTTTGGTTGTGGGTGGGTGTGGGTTGGTTTGTTTTTTTTGGTGGTGGGTTGGTGTGTTGTTGTTGTGTGTTTGTTGTGTTGGTTGTTGTTTGTGTTGTTTGGGGGGTGTGTGGTTGTGTTGGGTTGGGTGGGTGGGGGTGTTTGTTGGGTGGGGTGTTGGTTGTGGGGTGGGTGTGGGTTGGTGTTGGTTTTTTTTTGTTAAATCAGTCAGTTTATTTGGCAACTTGACAAACATGTGATTCATATAGGATATATACAGTTTAATTGAGCTATAGAATTGATATGATTATATATGTGATTTATTAGTGAAATCTGACTCAATGTGATGTCTGTGACACATTAAATGCATTACTCCCAACCGTTCTGATATGACATTAGATGTTGCTAGGCTGTAAGACTCCAACAACCAACCAACCAAATTACTTCCTTCCCAACGTCCAATGTTGGATTAGCAAGGATTGTCAGATAAATAATTTATAAGAACAACAGGATAAAATGAATGGTGAATATATGTTCGCTAGACGGTTGGGTCTGATAGAGAGATTCCTGAATTATGCGGAATAAGGTTACAATCGTGAGTTGACTGTGTAATTATACCTGGACTTTGCAAAGGATCGGTCAAGGCCAGGAGTGAGGTGGCTGACTTAAAGCGTGACACTAAGGTGGTGTTGGGGAGTGGGATGTAGCTCAGGCAGTAAAGTGCCCACCTGTGAAGGTGTCAGTCAGCCTATCGATCGTGCTCAGTGGACACATTTGCAGTTTGGGTTATTTTCCGTTCTAACCAGTGGTCCATAACTGGTTCATGTCCTGTCCTGTCTATGGGAAAGTTCATATAAAAGTCCCCTTCCTGTTCATTGGAAAGAGTAGCCTATGTGGCGGTGGCAGGTTTCCTCCAAAGAAATATGTCAGAATGACTATATGTTTGACATCCAATAGCCGCCGATAACAATCAATGTGCTCTAGAGGCGTCGTTAAATGAAACAATTATTTTTCAAAGGTGGTGTTAGTAGTAGATCAGTTGTCAGGAGGCTACATGATCCAACACAAGGAACTAACCAGAACTTGATACAAATGTGCCAACATTACAATTATAAACTATTGGATCATCGGGGATGGCATGTATATACAGCCCAGACAGAGCGCTGACCTATTCAATCTCGTACACTTCAGAGGGAAGACCAAGACTACTCAGATACTGGTGAGAGAGCTGCTATTCGCAGATGATTGTGCGCTGGTTGCCCACTCTGCTGAAGAGATCCAGAAAATAGTGGATGTTTTCTCTGATGCATCAAAGAAGTTTGGCCTGAAGATTAACATCAAGAAGATGGAAGTACTGTACCAACTCTACAAGAACCTGAGAGAAGGATATTATGGTTGATGGAAACAAGCTGAACTCTGTTCTGGAATTCACCTACATCGAAAGCACTATATCAAGTGACGGACGCATTGATGCTGAAATACAGAGGAGGATGGCCAAGGCTAGCGCATCTTTCAGCCGACTACACCAGAGACTCTGGAACAACCACCATGTGACCATGCGGGTCAAAGGCAAGATCTACCATGCAATCGTGCTATCCACCCTACTATATGGAGCCGAGGCCTGGACAGTGTACAGATGACATGTGAAAAAGCTGCATGCCTTCATGATGCGACATCTGTGTTCAATCATGAGGCTAACCTGGAAGGACAAAGTGACAAATAAGGAAATACTCGAACGGACGGGGCTCCCTTCTATGGAAGATCTTCTGATCAAAAAGAATCTCCGGTGGACTGGACACCTCATGAGGATGTCATCAGACAGGCTACCAAAGCAGATCCTCTATTCTCAACTGTCTTCTGGTTACAGAAAGAGAGGGCGGGTCAAGGATATCATCAAGAGAAACCTGAAGCTGAGATACATTAGGACCGACTCATGGACATCAATCTCACAGCAGAGAGCTAAATGGAGAGTGGCAGTCAAGTAAAGAAAGCAGGCTTTGTTGCATCACGACCGATAGCATGATGATGATGATGATGGATCATGTGACCAGAATAGCTGCCTGTTTGAATCTTTAGGCATTTTGCTGTCAGTTGTCACACATTCAACCACTTCAAGCATGCATCAGATGTGGATGTTGGTATCATTTGACATGGATCTGACCATTTTGGAATTTTGTGAAAATGCCAAGGTAAAGACGTGAAGGTGCTCGACAAGACTGACTGAATAGACACCACTAGTTGCTGTTAATATGACGCATGTTGTTGGTGCGGTGTTAAAATCAATCAGCAATCAATCAATCAGGAATATTCACTCAAATGTGTGACATATCACCACAGAAGGTGCAGATAGTTATGTCACAGTGTAAAGCATAGTAGTTTTGGTGCTGCCTTTTTTGTTTTGTGGTCCATTAAGTGTTTAAGCAGGGAAAATTTCAATCGTGGACGATTGGTCTTCCTCATTCCACTGCTCCTTGCCCTATCCTAATAATGCTGATTGCCTGGCTAATAAGCGACAAGTATTAATTTGTACGTCATTGGTTTGACTCGACCAGGGTTCGAACCCACGACCCCACGATCTACCAAACATGGGAGACGGACGCTCTAACTCATTCGGCCATCCCATCTGGCATTAATGCAGTGTGTGACATCATTCACAAGAGGTTGTAGTAGTATAATCATTACACAGTAGACTAGTCCAGTTACTTTGAATTTCCAAAATAGTTATCGATATAATATATACATATTAGGTTGTCAGCACTTTACATCACTTTACCTTTGTGTGAAGAATTGTGTATGTTCACAGGTTAACTGGGAGCTAGTTCAACTTAAATCATGAGGAATTAGATTGGCGTTCACTGGGAAATATCGGCTAGGATGTGATCCAGAAGTGGTGATAAGAAGAGACAGAACGCATGCAGGATAGAGAGAAAAAGAAAGAAAGAACGAGAGAAAGAGAGAGAGAATGGAGGCAAGACAGGAGATGGTGAAAGGAAAAGAGAATGGAGGCAGGAAAGGAGGGGGCAAAGAGAACAGAGAATGAGACAACAAAGAAGAGAAGGAGTACAGGATCATGGACTGAAGGCAGCAATGAGAGGGATAAAAGAAAAGAGAATGAAGACCTCAATAGAAAGGTTACGGAGCAAAGGGGATGAAGGTGACAAAGGACAGAGGCAAGGACAGTAAAGGACAGGGTCAAGGACAAGAGAATGAAGGTGACAAAGAACAGGGTCAAGACAAAATGATGAATGGAGAAAAGGTTACGATAAAGGACAATATGACGAAGGTAGCAAAGGACAGGGTCAAGCACAGGAGTACAAAGGCAGCAAGGTTACGGTCAAGGACAATATGATGAAGGTAGCAAAGGACGCAGTCAAGGACACGAGAATAAAGGAAGAAAAGGTCATGGTCAATGACAAGAGGGTGAAGGCAGCAGAGGACAGGGTCAAGGCCACAAGAATATGTGCAACAAAGGGTTCGGTCAAGGACAAGAGAATGAAAGCAGCAAAGGACAGGATCAAAGACAAGAGGATAATGGCAGCAAAGGACAGGAGCAAGGACATGGGAATACAAGCAGCAAAGGTTACAGTCAACGACAAGAGGATGAAGGCAGAACAGGACAGGGTCAAGGAAAAGAAAAGGATTGCTATAACATAGAGGGAAAAAGAAAACAGAATCAGAATAGAGGCCAGAGAACAAGAGGATGTCAATGAGACCAAGAAGGAATGAGACCGAGTACAACAAAACAGGCTGACTGAAAAAGAAGTACAGAAAGAATGAGAACGAGTCCAAAAAAAGACAGATTGAAAAAGATGTAGAGAAAGAAACAGCTAAACCGATTAAATGAAATGATTTTTTTTTCTTTGGTAAACATTTTCATTCATCTGAATACAGTGATATTTTAAGCGCTGCTGCCCTGGTGCCCTATCTTAAGCGCTGCTGCCCTGGTGCCATGACCAGGATCCTGTACATGCTATGCGCTGTATGGTTGTTGAACCTACCCTGTGTATGTATGTGTTAGTGCATTGCCTGTATGTATGTAATTGTAAGCATTAAAAGACTTACAATTCCAGGGGGACGAGTGTGGTAGTCTGCACTGACCTCTCAGGCAAGGAGCCGCATAGACAGGTAGGCATGTGTAGTGTGGTGATATCAGGGAGCCTAGGTGGTGTAATGGTTAGGACACTGGCCCGGAATGCATAGAGATGTGGGTTCGAGTCCCACGACAATAATAAAATATTGATATTACATTCAGCTAATTAAGAGTGTGTGGTGTATCTGATCAGTATATGTATTATCAATTTTTTATTTAATCTTTTGATTAATTTTGTTTGGATCGATCTATGGTTTCGCCAGGGGCCCCGCCACCCTGGGCAGCTGGGAATAAGGGACGCAGGCCCCATCTGAGGACCAGGCCCCCCACCGTCGTTAATAATCGGGCCCTTCTTGTTTGGCGCATCCCCCTGGCGAGCGCATCTCTCCCCAGAACGAGCAGCGTCCGCACTGTATGCTGCACACCCTAGCAGCAGTGTGTGTGAACTAAGATGATCACACTTGGTACATACTTGCCTTAAAGGTGCATATTCCAGTGGTTTTTGAACATCTTTCATTTATTTATTAAGGACAACAATGATTTTGTACATGACCAGGCGCATGTATGTATATATATATATATGTATGGGTTGGTGGTGGCTGAGTGGGATGTAAATAGACATAGTGGTTTTGTTGTTGTTTTACGTCCTAGCAACATCTAAGGTCATATCAGGACGGGTACCGACTTGTGACAGTGCGCACTCATGGCGACTTTATAGTGCTGTCCCACTGGGAAACCAGGCCGCCGGCACCATGACCTGGTATCCCACTCAGTCACATTATCCTGACACTGAGCACACCAGTCCTTGCCCTATCCTAATAATGCCGAGCGCCTGGCTAGGAAGCGACAAGTATCAATTTTAAAGTCATTGGTTTGACTTGACCGGGACTCGAACCCACGACCCCACGATCTACCAGCAGACATAGTGGTGCTGGCAGGTCTGGGTGTGAGTGCACTCAGGGCCTACCCCCTCTGCTGGGATAGTGATCACCACACTCAAAGGTCAAGTTTGGTGGTGGCCATGGGCCATACAGATTGGTGGTGGTGGGCAGACCATGAGTATCCATGGGGACCAGGAATGCTGGATCCCTATTGGTAGGGCAAAGAATGCTTGTTTTCCATTGGGGAAAAGGGGTGGGGGTGATACTCTACAATGAACCCATTCCCCGGCATGTGTGATGTATTCAGGGTAAGCAGGTACCGGGCAGCCCCGGGGGTGGCGCCACCAGTCGCGACATGGAGGAGGCAGTACAGTATACCGTGTAATATTAACAATAATTAGCACATGATAATAATAACAAGGAGTTAATTCCCTTCCGAGCCTTTATACTCACATAATGTGTTATACATCATTTAAATAATAAACCAGAGGGATTTGACTCTCTCTTCTTCTTTACACTTCATGCTCTTCCTTTCTCCTTGTCTGGATTGATTTCACTATAGCCTGCATACACAACCACAGGTTCGAGCCTTAGCCTTTTCACAATGTGATATGCAACATGTGCGTCCGATTGGCACATAAACCATCGACAATATGAAGTGCAGGTAGGAGAGTTTGTTTGCAAAAGTGCAGTCCTGCCCCAGGGACACTACCTGTACTATGATAAGATGCTATAGTAATAGGATGGATGGGTGAGTGGGTGGGTGGAAAGTTTGTGTATCGCCAGGAAAGCAAGCAAGCTGTGGACGATGGCACAACAGGTGTGAAAACCAATTGGCCAATCGGCTGGATGGGGAGAAAAACTTGCTTGTCAATGCGAAGATGAGTCCAAGCCACAGCTGCCAGGGGAGGAGCGAGGCATGTCATTCCCGCTGAATCCTGTGCAATGTTCACTGTGATACCCATGTGATCTGTAGCATCTGGTGTGCTAGATAAAAGATTCACCCCATACTTACAGTACAGGGGTGAATGACAATGTAGTCTAAATACGGGCGAAAATAGCTTTAGTATGGAATGGGAAGTAGAATTCCTGGGACCAGTGTCAAATGGTTACTTATATCAATACAGATTTGGGGAAATGGGAGAGAATGCAAAAAGACAAGATGGTGACCAGAGAACGCCGTCGATTTCACTTTTAAATTGCATTAAAGTATATGTTTTATTATATTTTCCAACTCAAAAGTAGCGGGTAAATATAAAGACGTACATAAAGAATATATTGTGCTTCTTAAATTAAGAATTGACCAGCTCAGTTAATTAACCCAGCATGTCGAAATTCTTCGGCAGCTTTTCTAATGGGTTGGTTTTCACCCCTGTACTGGAAGTATGGGGTGAATCTTGTATCTACTGGTGTGCTAGATACAAGAGTCACCCCGTACTGCTGCAGTAGGGGTGCAAACCAACCCTATGTAAAAGCTGTCGAAAAAACGGGTCAATGAATTGAGAGCCTAATTTCACAAACTAAGAAGCAACATTTATTCTTTACATATGTCTTATTGATAGCCCGCTACCTTTGAGTTGAAAAATATAATATAATATCTAGTTTAATAAGATTTAAAAGTGAAATCGACGGCGTTCTGCAGCCGCCATCTTGTCTTTTTGCATTCTCTCCCATTTCACCAACTCTGTGCCTATATGGATATCTATTTGATACTGGAGCCACAGTTTCTACTTCGTGTTCCATACTAAACCTATTTTCACCCGTATTTACCCCACGTTGTCCTTCACCCATGTGCTACAAGTACCGGGTGAATCTTTTATCTACTGGTGTGCATGCAATACACTCTTAAACCCTACTTTCCGATACTACTTACACCAAATTTAGGAAACTTCACGGAAATGCAAATGTGGAGATGATAATGCAGGCATATTGTGTAAAGGGCGTGATGACAATGATGTGGAATTGGCCTCAGGGACCCAATTGCCAGTTTGGTGTTGTTGTAATGCATATTTAATTCATTATGATATGTCCACAATGGTGCCTGTGGAATGTAGGCTTAATGTGGCGATTTGTGACGTCACTGTCACATACAGATTGAATCTGACTAGCTGAGTGTGCTGCAGTAGTTCCGTTTGTCCTCGAATCGATCAAACACTGCAGGCAGCATGCATGACCGTTTTACTAAAGTAAAACAAAAAAACATTTTAGCATTTTTTAGGGCAGCTGATCTGTACGACCTGATATAATTGACTAAATGAATTCTATCAATTACTAATAAAACTGTAAATTTGTTGTTAGGAATTTTATTTCCCTTGGGAACAAATATATAATTGTGAGCTTTTTAATTTAATGAGTATCTATTGATACATAACATAATCTTTTACATCTAAAAGTAAAAGCGATGGTTTAAATAAAAAACAAACAGTTCTCGCAGTGAATATGGCCTATGCTGCCGACACTGCCTAAAGCAACCACCAATCAATCAATCAATCAAACTGTTTGTCATCATAATTATGTATCACCAACAAGCCCCACTCCCACTCACACATGCCCACCTCTCATTCTCACTAGCCTACCAATACTTTTGCACACCTCAAATAGCATATGTATACAGACTCAGCCTCACCAACACACACCCTCCTCACACGCTCCCCCCTCCTTAAGCACACTTACACAAACCTCTCAGCAACCCTACCCCCCACACATGCACACTGAGACCTAACCTTCTCCCCCCCTCCCTGAATCTCCCCCCCCCCCCCCCCCACCGGTTGCCGAATCGGTAGAGAGCAACCCTCCCGCGTGGTGGGTCGGGATTTCAATTATCGGTTCAGTCAAAGGAATGACTTACAAAATTGATATATGTCGCTTCCTAGCTTGGCGCTCAGCATTAGTAGGATAATGCAAGGACTGATTAGCTCAGTGACAGGATTATGTGAGTGAGTGGGATATCAGGTCATGATGCTGGTGGCCTGATTTCCCAATGTGGCAACACTATAAAGTTGCCATGAGTGCGCGCTGTCGGTACTGTTCCTGGTCTGACCTTAGATGTCACCAGGATGTAGAACTCCTATATCCATCCATCTTTTAAAAAAAAGACAGCTGCTTACAAACCACTGGAATGTGAAAGTATAAGGCAAGTCTGGACAAAGTGTGATCTTCTTAGCCAGAAAAGGACAGACTATCAAAAACCACTGGACTATACAACTTTAAAGCAATTCGAAACAATGTCTGATCAAGCCAGTGGAGTGTGCAACTTTAAGGCAATTTGGGACAAGCTGTGATTATCTTACTAATTAAAGGATAGACGATCAAAAACCATTGGACTGTGCAACTTTAAAGCAAATTGGGACAAAGTCGGACCATATTAGCAATAAAATGACAGACACTGAAAAACCACGGAACTGCAACTCTCAGCATTCCTGGTCCCCATGGATACCAGTGGTCTGCCCACCACCACCAATCTGTATGGCCCCATGGCCACCACCAAACTTGACCTTTGAGTGTGGTGATCCCTATCCCAGCAGAAGGGCTAGGCCCTGGGTGCAATCACACCCAGACCTGCCAGCACCACTATGTCTATTTACATCCCACTCAGCCACCACCAACCCATACATATATATATGACGAGTTCAAGCCAAAACTACATAAACGCCATTAACAAATTTGAGTTTAAATAAAGAAGTTTTACCTGAAAACAAGTTTAAAGCTCACTAATTCCACTTGTCATATATATGATCACATGGTTATACAACAAATATACAAAGGAGTATGAATATACAAATATAAGCTTTTTGTAGCTTTGATTCCAATGTTTCTCTCCATTTTTGGATTGGTGTTTACATGGTTTTGCGCCTGAACTCTTAATATATACAGACATGCGACTGGTCATGTACGCCGATCACTAATAGAACATTTGCATTCCCCCCTATGCCGTATATCGGAATACATGTTGTGTAGTTAGGTTTGTGTATAAAGAAAAATGTTGTTTGGTTGTTTTGTTTGTCTATGGAATGTCGGCATTGACTCAACATCCCAACATGTTGTATCTATCGATCACCTGGAAACAGGAAACAGGAAACTGGGTCAGGCCACAACGAGGCCACACAGCAAAATGACGTGCCTTGTCTGTAATCAGCCCAGTCCACATGAGGCTCCTAAAGGCATGCTCCACCCCGGCCCCCAGGCTGGACACATCATTTAGGAACTGGGCTTGCATTGCTGTTGCTTGAGGAGGTGCATCCGCCATCTTTATCTGAGGGAGTTTATTAGACGGGAATTCCCGCGCCACTGCTCCCACCTCATAGCACGCGCCACCCGGAAAAACCAATTTTGGATATGAGAGAAAGAAAAGCAAGGACAGAAAAAGGCAAACCAGTCACGTGATCTATCCAGTGGAAATCAGGAGTCGCATTAGCTAATTTAAACTTGCCTTTGGGATTTACATGATGGTATTGAAGTTCAATTGTTGCTTGACAAGGTAGCTTTGCAAGCTTTCTCATGATGAGTTTATTTGATGGGAATGCCTGCCCTTACGCCTCCCCCGTCCCAGCTTATAGCATAGTAAAACCCCATTTTCAATACGAGCGAAAGCACAAGAACTAAAAAGGAAAAGTGTTCACGTGACCTGTCTGGTGGAAATCAGGAGTCGCAATTGCTAATTCAAACTTGCTTTTGGGTTTATCGTTTACGTCTGGCAGTTCAATGGCCTTTGCTTGACGAGGTACGTCTGCAAGCTTTATCACGGTGTAAAGTCGTGGGCTGGCAGCTGTAGTTGTGTAGGCAGGATAATAGGAAATCACTACAGGCAAGTATAAGAAAGGCAAAGCATAAAGAGTGTGGGAACACAGAGACCTTGTACCCTCATTATTATATAGTGGTTTCCCGATCTGACATGGCATATGACCTGACCATGCCCTCCAATGAACCATAAGCATTTCTAGGTCCACCAATCAACAGTAAGCATTCTTGTGTCACTATGGCAACTGTGATCTACCCAGCACCACCATGCCTTGTGGCTGCTTTGGCCTCAGCTGTCCTGTTGTGTCTGCGTGTGTGGTGATCCGTGACTAACAGTTGGGGGGGGAGGGGGTTGTGAATAGAGCTCTTGAGCTCCTTCCACACTAACAATCGTGCCCCTCTCACACTATCTATAGAATACACAATTACTATTTAATATAAGTAAAGAATCACCAGCACCACATAATTACATTAATGCTCCTGGCCCTATACATCATTTACCTGTATAGACCATTTGTAAACCCTTATAGACCAGTTCACATTCCCCACCAATGTGTTTTATCGGAATATTTTACAACGGGGTGTTTATTAGACCCAAATGGCCACCACCATCCACACAGCTCATAGCAGCTCATAGCAAGCACCGCCCGCGAAACCCCATTTTGGATATGAGAGAAAGAAAAGCAAGGATAGAAAAAGGGAAACCGGTCATGTGACCTGTCCAGTGGATATCAGGAGTTGCATTGGCTAATTTAAACTTGCTCTTGAGTTGAACAGAATTATAATAAAGTTGAATTGATGTTGCTTGACATGGTATGTCCTCAATCTTTATCTCAGGGAGTTTATTAAATGGGAAAGCCTGCCCATACGCTCCTGATATTTGGAGTTTGACTCTGTCAGGATTCGAATCAAGGACCTATGATACCGGAAGCTGATTGATTCCCACGTTCGGGTCAGAGTCCGGGCAACGTAACAAGGATTAATGTTGACACAATGCCGAGATGAAATTACAGGTCTGTTGTTGCTGTTTTTGGTTCTTTTTGCTGAATTAGTTGATTAATCAGAGGAAATTTCAATCGCGGGCAATTAGTCTTCCTCATTCCACTGCTCATTTCTCTTTCATCGTGATGGCTAGGTAGCGACAAGTATAATTTTTTCCATCCTTGGTTTTGACCGGGACAGGGTTTAAAATTGGTGATTCAAATTCCACGACCTACCAAAACAGAAGGCAGACGCTCACCTCATTCGGTCATCCCGTCTGGTACCCGGTTGGCGCTGCGCATGAGTTAATGCGCGTGGAACCCGACATAATCGGGCCATATAACAAAGGTCACATTCAGGAACAACACGCACGCCATTGCCTTTAGCCGAACGTTGATGTCACACACACCGCACACGTCGTGACCTGATCCCTAAATTCATACACCACACACCCAACCGGGGGCGCGTGACAAATCTAGGAAACCGCGCTTGTTCGGGGAATGGCTGTAGCACTGAGCACATGACTGAGCACGTGACCAGGAAAGCCTAGGGGGATGAGGAGAGCTCACGAGGAAGGTGTGTGGGTATTGGAAGAGGGGTAGTGTGGGTGAGTGGGTGGGGGAGGGGGAGGGTGGGCGAGGGTAGGTAGGTTGGAAGGCGAGTGGCCGGGTGGGAGGAGGGGAGGGTGGGAGGGTGGGAGGGTGGGTGGGAAGGTGGGAGGGTGGGGGCGAGGGTAGGAGGGAGGGTGGTAGGGTGGGTGGGAGGGACGGAGGGAGGTGGGAGGGAGGGAGGGTTGGGGATGAAGGGAGATTTGGGGCTTGGGGGCTTAGGGATCGACTGTCAAGAGGATGGAAAAACTGAGAGAAGTGAGTGTGTGGGTGTGGAGTGTGAGTGTGGATGTGTGGCGGTGTCTGTGGGTGTCAGTGTGGACGTCTGCCTGGTCATATGTTTGTGGGTGGGTGTGGGTGTATGTGTGGATATGGGAGTGGGAGTGGGGATGTACATGTGTGTCTGTATATGGTGGGTGAGGGTGTGAGGGTGTGATTGTGTGAGGTGGTTGTTTAATACCCCTGTCACACTACGACGTAACGAGCCAACGTGAGCCTAATGTGGGCATTTTTCGTCATGACGTTGGGTTACGTCTTGATGATGTCAGAATGACGTTAGAATGACGTCGAGCTACGTCACATTACGTCGTGTTACGTCGAGTTGCGTCAAGGTTTTGGACATGTTCAAAACTTTCGACGTAGGTCGAACGTAAGGGTTTACGTTCGCCGTACGTTCTGTTCACGTTCAGTGAACGTCAATGACGTTAAATGGACGTTATTTCAATGCTGCTCACTACGTTCAACTACGTTCCACTACGTTCCACTACGTTGACCCACATTAAACCAAGTGCAAAAGCCTACGAGGCTTAATGGGAACGTCAGGAGAATGTCACAAGAACGTCAGGAGAACGTCAGGAGAACGTGCATTCAACGTACGTTCAACGTGTCACGACATAGCTAACGTCATGTAGCGTTCTTCTGGCGATGGAATAACGTTCATAACGTTCCGTGAACGTAGTGACGTTGTCCTCTCTCGGGGATTGACGGTATCACTACGCTTTACCAACGTTACGCTCTCGTCCACTACGCTGCATCCACGTTCAACTTCTGCCCAAATTTGCATACTACGCCGAGAAGTTCAACGTTCTTCACGTTCTCCCTACGTTGACGTCGTTACGTCGTAGTGTGACAGCCCCATGCTGTGGATTGGTCATGCGTGTGTGGTGTGTCAGAGTGTCGGTGGATGTTGTGTGTCAGATTGTGTGTGGTTGCGGTGTGTCTTACTCTATCCATCAGAATGTCATCCTCCCTCCCTATCTCGTTCATCCCTCCCTCTCTACTGTCCCTCTCTCCTGTCCCTCTCTCCGTCTTTCCCTCTCTCCCTCTCTCCCTTTCTTCCTCTCTCCTTCTCTCTCCCTCTCTCCATCTCTCCCTCTCTCCCTCTCTCTCCTTCTCTCCCTCTCTCCCTCTCTCCCTCTATCCTTCTCTCACACTGTCCCTCTCTCCCTCTCTCCCTCTCTCCATCTCTCCCTCTCTCCCTTTCTTCCTCTCTCCTTCTCTCTCCCTCCCTCCCTCTCTCCATCTCGCCCTCTGTCCCTCTGTCCCTCTGTCCCTCTGTCCCTGCTGTCCTCCCTCTTCATCTGTCCCGCGCTCCCCCTCTCCCTTACTCCCTCTCTCCCTCTCTCCCTCTCTCCTTCTCTCCCCCTGCCCTCTCTCCCTCTCGCCCTCTCTCCCCTCTCTCCCGCTCCTCTCTCGCCTCCCGCTCCTTCCCTCCTCCCGCTCTCACTCTCTCCTCTCGCCCTCTCGCCCTCTCAGCCCCGCTCCCCTATCTCTCTCCCACTTTCTCCCTCATCTCCCCTCGCCCTCCCTCTCGCCCTCTTCTCCCTCGATATCATCCCTCTCCCCCTCTCTCCCTCTCTCCCTGTTTCCCAGCGCTCCACTTCTCCTCCCCTCTATCCCTTTCTTTTCCTCTCTCCTTCTCTCTCCCGCTCTCCCTCTCTCTCCTTCTCTCACTCTCGTATCCCCAACTCTCCACTCTCCCTCCAATCCTTCTCTCACACCACACTGTCCCTCTCCGCCCCTCCGCCCTCTGCCCTCTCTCCCCGCGCTCCCTTTATTCCTCTCTCCTTCTCTCTCTCCATCCCTCCCTCTCTCCATCTCGCCCTGGGTCCCTGTGTCCCCTGGGTCCCCTCGGTCCCTCTGTCCCTCTCCCCTCGGCCACTGTCCCTCTCATCCCTCGTCCTATGTCCCTCTCTCCCCTCTCCCTTTCTCCCTCTCTCCCTCTATCCTTCTCTCACTCTGTCCCTCTCTTCCTATGCCCATTTCTCCCTCTCTCCCTTTCTTCATCTCTCCTTCTCTCTCCCTCTCTCCCTCTCTCCCTCTCTCCCATATGTCCCTTTCTCCCGCCCCCTCTTCCCTCTCCCTCTATCCCGCCATCTCCCTCTCTCCCTCTCTCCCGCTCTCCATATCTCTCCCCTCTCCCTCGCCCTCTCTTCTCTCTCCCTCGCTCCTCCTCCCCGCCTCTCCCTCTCCGTTCTCCGATGTCCATCTCCCTCTGTCCCTCTGTCCCTCTGTCCATCGGTCCTTCTCTCCCCCTCGCCCCTTCTCCCTGCTGTCCCTCTCTCCCTCTCTCCCACTCTCCCTCGCCCCTCTCTCCCTCTCTTCCTCTCTCCCTCTCTCCCTCGCCTCCCTCTCTCCCTCTCTTTTCCCCCACTCTCCCTCTCTCCCTTTCTCCCTCTCTCCCTCTCTTCCTCTCTTCCTCTCTCCCACTCTCCCTCTCTCCCTCTCTCCCACTCTCCCTCTCTCCCACTATCCCTCTCTCCCTCTCTCCCTCTATCCCTCTCTATCTCCCTCTGTTGTCATCTCTCCCTCTGTTTTCATCTCTCCCTCTTTCCCTCTTTCCATGTATCTCTCACATCCATAAAGACCTCAGTCAAAGTCCATCAACCCGTGTGTGCAGCAATACTGCACGGCTGAGCCATGCCAAGGTTGGGAAAACAACCCGTCCTCTCCCAGGTTACTTCCACTGCCTTTAAAACCAACACCGACGTCCTAAATAACAGCCAGTCATTCAGCCGTCCAGGGTGGGCCCCGATTTAGGTGTCAGGCATAGTTAATAGCCTCTCCTACTACCACAACACCTCATCAGCCATCTTCCCTTAAAGAAACCCAACACCCACAAAATAATCCAGCACCGTCTTTTAACCTTAATCTTTGATTGCAGGTTCATTTACTTGTATTATTTTAACCTTACTCTTTGATTGCTGCTTTATTTTATTGTATTATTGTAACCTTAATCTTTGATTGCAGCTGTATTTAATTGTATTATTTTAACATTAATATTTGACTGCAGCTTTATTTAATTGTATTATTTCAACCTTAATATTTGACTGCAGGTTTATTTAATTGTATTATTTCAACATTAATATTAGACTGCAGCTTTATTTTATTGTATTATTTTAACCTCAATCAATGATTGCAGCTTTATTTAACTGTATTATTTTAACCTCGATCTTTGATTGCAGCTTTATGTAATTGTGTTATTTTAACCTTGATCTTTGATTGCAGCTTTATTTAATTGTATTACTTTTAAAGAAACACCAACTCCTGGAGTTAATTACTGAGTGAATTTGTGAATTGATTCCTCTGTGCTCTTCTTTGCGTCGATTGTTTTAATTCTCGCATTAGCTCCCTAAGGGACGGGGTAAATCAATTTTGGAATCAGGAGATTCTGATCAAAGGCTTTGGAGAAGCCGATGTGATGGATGGCAGTCAGTTGGTCTGCCACGTGTTGGACTTTTAATGGTGTTGATTGCGCATTGTATGTGTATTGGTAGCCATTGCTCGTATCCATAGCAACCTCCAGATTCCGATAAGCTAGATGTTGGTTCACATCACTCTCACAGCAGATCTAAAAGGAGAGCGGCAGTCAAGTAAGGAAAGCAGTCTTTGTCGCATCGCGACTGACAGCATGATGATAATGATGGTTTGGGCTACTGTTGGAGTTTTACATCCTGGCAACATCTAAGGTCATATCAGGACGGTTACCGACTGTTGACAGTGCACACGCTTGGCAACTTTATAGTGCTGCCCTACTGGACACCATGACCTGATATCCACTCAGTCACATTATCTTGACACTGTCCTTGTCCAATCCTATTAATGCCATGTGCCAAGCTAGGTAGCAACAACTACCAACTTTGTAACTGTATTGGTTTGACTCAACCGGGAATCAAACTTTGACCTTCCACACGGCAAACATCCGCTCTACCGATTCAGCCACAGCACCCGGTGTTATGTATTTGTTTATACTCCCATCACACCAAACTAGTTCTCACTATGTTCTTGAAAATGTTGCTGAACGGAATGGACATAGCAGCAACATTTTACAGTATTTTTACGAATGGAATAGACGGGCTAGAACAGAATGCTGCTCCAGAACTTTTAGCATGCCCAACATTTTCTTACAGCCACGTTCTACCCCAATGACAGCCCATTTTAGAACGTGGTCGGAGATTTTGAGAACTAGTTCCTGTTCCATATATTTATGATCCTATTTGAGAAACTGTGTTGCCTTAACTTTAAAATGGCCCTGGGTTTTACTAGTTTGAGAGTATGGCCCCGACTGCCTTCTCTTTTATTCAAGGTGACAAATTGGTTCATATCTATTTCATCAAAACCTCTCATAATTTTAACAAATTCAATTATGTCACTTCTCTTTCTTCTGTAGGAAAGAGTAGGAAGTTTCAATTCCCTAAGCCGTTGTTCATAGGGTAAGTCCTTTATAACTGCAACTAATTTCGTTGCACGTCTCTGAACCTTTTCAATCTCCAGAATATCTTTCCTAAAAATTGGGCTCCAAATTTGTGGACAGTATTCCAAAATTGGCCTAACAAGAGACTTAAATAGATTGAGAAAATTGTTCTTGTTGAGGTGATGGAAAGTTCTTTTAATTATTCCTACTCTCTGTTTAGCATTTGAGATGATAGTCCTCATGTGTTTCTGAAAGGAGAGTTGGGAGTCGAAGGTTACGCCCAAGTCCTTTTCATAGTTGTCTTGTTGCAGGACAGTGTTCTTCATATTATAGGCATAATGAGGGTTATTTTTCCGGTAATGAATAATTTTGCACTTCTTTTCATTGAAGGGCAATTGCCATTTCTCAGACCATTGTGCGAGTTTCAGAATATCCTCTTGCAAGAGATTTTTATCTCTTACATCTTTTATGGCTCGAAAGACTTTTGTGTCATCCGCAAATATTTGTAGGTTTGATGAGTGTGGTAGTCATGGTTAAATGTTGGCCTGGATAGTGTTTGTCGATTTGCGTGTGCCTAAACCCTTCAAATCTATCGCAAACCCTATGCTTTAAGTTTCAGATTTTTTAAATTGGAAAATAGTCGATGATTGTTTAATGTGACGGCCATTTCCTGAGTTATGACACTGGGGACTGCCAGCGGCCACCACCGACACCAAAGGCAAAAAGCGCGTCACCTGAAGGCATGTTACTAACTAACCATACCCCAATAGGTCACCTCCGGTCCCCCTCCCCCCCCAGGCTGTCCAATCAGAATCTTTGATGAGGAGCTGGTAGGGCGGAGGGGTTCTGGAGTTCTGGAGTTCCACGCCCCACCCCCAACCACTCCATCCACCACCCCCACCCACACCCCCCATCCACCACCCCAACCCCCCACTCACCAGCTCCACCGCCCACATCCATCTGCACCTGACCATTATCAATGATACCACCACATCCTCTGGGAACATGTGTAGTATTGGAAATAGGTCAAATACCGGAGAGGACCCAGATTAGATAATTATTTTTTTGGTAAATATTTTTATTCATCTGAATACATATTTTGTCAGCGCCGGGGCACTGGTCTTCCAGCCGTCAGAGTGGTCGCATTTCATCTGTACATAGTGGAAGTGGAATGTGTTGCATTGTGTGCAGCACAACCCATTCTGAACATAAAAGAAAGTGGGGGAGCAGCCTATGCTGCATAGTGTACAGCATATGTACTCACCATAGTGCAAGGTATATGCATCATTCTGTGCAGCACAACCCATTCTGAACATAAAAGAAAGTGGGGGAGCAGCCTATGCTGCATAGGGTACAGCATATGCACTCACTATAGTGCAAGGTATGTGCATCAAGATAGCGTGTGCAGTAATGTACACTAGTGGTTAAATCATATGTTGTGTTTGTATATCAGTTAGATTTGGTTTTAATAATGGTTAGTCTTTAAATAGTGCCATGTTGTGCATGTATAGTGGTTTATATTGTGTGCATTGCTGGTTGATGTAGTTATTCAGTTGTGGTAATGGGTCTAAAGTAGGGGTAGTGGGTCTCGAGTCATTGAGTTATAATAGTTGTTTGTCAAATGTGGATTGGGGAGAGGGGTCCATGGGTAGGGGGGCGGACACGCAGGGAGAGAGCAGGCATGAGAGAGGGCGAAGTCAATGGGTCGTTCATCAGGTCGTATTATATATTTGCAGTGCCAGGTTTTGGGCCTGAATAACCAGGTGAGCTCTGTATGCATTTTTAAAGGCAAGGATCGAACACGCTTCTCTGGTTTTGGTTGGGAGCTCATTCCACATGACACTTCCTTTGTAAATCGGAGCTCTCATTAACTTATTTGTATTAGGGTTGGGCACCCAGAGCAGGATAGCATTGCATCTTATTGGTTGGTGATAACGTAATGCTTTGTGAACAGATCAAACAGTGTCGCTACTTCAGATTTCTAAAGTGAGTAGTGAGAATGAGAATTGAGTCGCTCCGCCTGTACAGTGCCACCTGGCCATGTTATCAGACCATGACATACACCTGTCATGCAAAACTGCCACAATCCTCAGTAACCTACTGGTTCAAATCCTGGTCGAGTCAAACCAATGACGTACAAATTTATACTTGTCGCTTCCTAGCCAGGTGCTCGTCATTAATAGGATAGGGTAAGGACTGATTGGTTCCATGTCAGGATAATGTGACTGAGTGGGTTATTAGGTCATGGTGCTGGTGGCTTGGTCTCCCAGTGGGGCAGTAGTATAAAGTGTGCACTGTCACAAGTTGGTACCCATCCTGAAATGACCTTAGATGTTGCCAGGACTTAAAACAAAAACAAACAATGTGGTGTTCTCTGTGGTGGAGTGGTTAGAGTGTCTGACTTTTTTCTAGGACAGACTCCTAATCTGAAGGTCAGTGGTTCAATTCCCTGTGCCTCCACCTCTGCCAATTTGGATTTCCACAGCTGTGTATAACTTACAGCATCATCAAAGGCCAGTTGCTCTCATACCATGTCTATGTGGTGTGGGAGGTTAAGAATCCCTTGGGTCGGTAAAAGTGTAGGCTCGGGCTTTCTTTCGACAAACTGTCTAATGGTGACAACAAGCCTATTCAGACTTATCCATGAGAGGCAGTATAAATCTTCAAGAATCAATCTTGTGGCCCACGACTGTCCAATCCGATTCCTGTTGTCGGTTTTGTAGTTTGTACGGCCTGTCCTGATATGACCTTAGATGTTGCCATGATGTAAAACTCAAACAATCAACAAATCCTCAGATATTGTAACAGAACTGTGACATTTGTGTGCAATGTAATTCTGATATATAAATAGTAGGTATCATTATTTATTATACAAGTATAGATTGGTGGAAACTTCACTTAGGTTATTTATTATTAGGGTTCGATCTGGTTCGACATATTTCTCTGGGCGTGAGAGCCATTCAACCCGTGCCTCAGGACTGCTCCTTGTATTATTAATGAACTTGGAGGCGCCGTCTCTGCCGAACTCAACTCCAGATGTTGTACCATGATGTATATTGTTGTACTGGTGAGGGTATTTGTTCTTACTACGGCAATATTTTTTATTTTTGTATTCTTTTTATTTAGGCTGTATTTATACTGTCCATAGCATATAAGCCCGGGTACCCAGGCTTGTTTTCAATGCTGGTCAGTTGTAGTGTTGGTGTTATCTTACCACACAGTAGCTGCTAATAAGTTATTTGATTGCCTGCATTTCAGTAGCAGATAGATAATTGGTTGGTATGGTTAGTAGCCTATGTTATTTTTTTTAACTTTTCTTGCCATATATGTATTATTTTATTTTGTTCTACTCGTATTACTAGACTAGCCTACTCCTATTTACATATCATAGGCTTGTACGTAGCTGTGTGGTGTGTTATCTGGCCACTTTTGGCATGGTTACCTTCCATTGGGCGTCCCGCTGGTGTGCCGTGACATATGAAATTACAAACCCATTACTCCTTGTCTTGTTCTTTATAGCCCCCTTTTCTATATATTCCTAATTACCATATATGTCCCGATAGATGCACACTGCGTGAGTGCAGACATATAGATGCGCATCTATTCAAAGTTAAAGAATTTCATGGATTTGTTTTTGCCATGCCTCTGAAATAAAGTGGGATTGTCTTATTGTATGTGCATTCAGCCTGAATTTGATCGTAAATGTGTGCACGCTTTCAATCTTGAAATAGGGGATATGCTTCTATTGGGTAGCATGCTTCTATTGGGCAGCATGCTTCTATTGGGTAGCATGCTTCTAGTGGGACATATACAGTATATATATTTACTTGTCTCAAGATACACTATGCAAGTACGATCTGAAGATCAGTCCATTGAAAATGAGCAAAAGGATTATTCAGATGAAAATATAATCTGCAGGAGTTTGAGACCCTATACAATGTGCTCTAGGCTCTTTATTGTGTCCATGAATATTGGAGGCAAAGTAAGTCATGGTCTCTTCCTGATTCTCCTGTTTAAAGAAGTCTAGTGACTTGTTGGTGAACCAGGCCCACCCACGTGACGTTATCACGTGACTCCCCGCACAGTGTTGAACCGTCAGCCCGACAAAGGGTCACAAATCAGACAGTGCCCCCCGGAGAGGTCATGCCCTCCTCGCATCTAGCTGTCAGTCAGTCCCACGTGGGCAATGAACCATGACCCTCGATGTAACGCGGATCAATCAGGGACACGGCCATGATATTGATTGATTGAATGATTGGTGGTTTGTGTCGGCACAAAGGCCATATTCACTGGTCCAGAATAATACCTTCCTTATGTTCCATTGCCCTCAGTCCTGAGTTATAGCAGCAAGAAACGATCGAGTACATTGAGAGACTACATCAATATACTATCTTGATAGTCTACCTTGATAGTCTACATATATAGACTACCCTGAAATACTACCTTGATAAACGACTTTCAGAGACTACATTGATAGACTACATCGATAGACTTCCTTGATAGACTATCTTGAAAGACTACCTGGATATACTTCCTTAATAGACTTCCTTGTACGACCTCATCGATAGATTACCTTGAAAGACTGCCTTGATAGACTGCCTTGAATGCTGGCCATGATAGACTACCTAGAGAGTCTCCATTGATAGTATAGCTTGATAGACTACCTTAATATGCTACATTGGTAGACTACCTTGATAGACTGTCTTGTTATACTACCTAGATGGACTACTTTGATAATCTACCTTGATAGATTAATTTGATAGGAGACCTTGATACACTACCTTGATAGTCTACATTGGTAGTCTACATTGGTAGTCTACCTTGGTAGTCTACCTTGATATACTACCTGGACAGACTACCTTGATATACTACCTTGATATGTTATATTGATATACTAATTTGATAGTAGACCTTGAGAGTCTACATTGATAGTCTAGCTTCATAGACTACCTTGATATACTACATTGATTTACTACTGTGATAGTAGACATTGCGAGACTACCTTGATAGACTACCTTGATATACTAACTGGACAGACTACTTTGATAAACTACCTTGATATTATATTACTGATGGACTACCTTGAGATTCTACATTGACATACTTCCTTGATAGTGTACCTCTGTAGACTACCTTGATAGTATACTTTGATATACTACATTGATAGACGACCTTGATAGTATACCTTGATAGACTGCCTTAAGATATCATCTTGATTGACTACTTTGATAGACTACCTCGATAGACTACCTTGATATCGTACCTTGATATCGTACCTTGATATCGTACCTTGATAGACTACCTTGATCGTGTACCTTGATATACTACATTGATAGACTACATTGATTCTGATAAACTACCTTGATGGACTACCTTGAAAGACTACATTGACAGACTACATTGACAGACTACCATTATATACTACCTGGACAGACTACATTCATAGATTACCTGGATAGACTAAATTGACAGACCAACTTGACCGACTACCTTGACCTAATACATTGACATACTACCTTTATACACTACCTTGATAGCTTACCTGGATATACTAAATTGACAGACTACCTTGACAGACTATCTTGACAGACTACCTTGACATACTACCTTGACATATACTAAATTGACAGACTACCTTGACAGACTATCTTGACAGACTACCTTGACATACTACCTTGACATACTACCTTTATATACTCCCTGGATAGATTACGTGGATAGACTACATTGACATACTACCTTGAAAGACTACCTTGACATACTACCTTGACCGACTACCATTATAGACTACCTGGATAGAGTACCTCGATAGACTACATTGACAGACTACCTTGACAGTCTACCTTAACATACTACATTGACAGACTACCATTATACACTACGTGGATAGATTACCTGGATAGACTACCTTGACATACCACCTTGGCATCCTACTTTGACATACTACCTTTATAGACTACCTGGATAGATTACCTGGATACACTACCTAGACAGACTACCTTGACAGACTACCTTGACATACTACCTTGCCAGAATACCTTGCCGTCACCACTCATGGGCAATACCAATAGGCGTGAACACAATGCATACAGCCTCATCACTTATCGCCTATAGTTATCATCATCATCATCATGCTGTCGGTCACGATGTGACAAAGACTGTTTTCATTACTTGACTGCTGCTCTCCATTTAGCTCTCTGCTGTGAGAGTGATGTCCATGAGTCGGTCTTAATGTCTCTCAGCTTCAGGTTTCTCTTGATGGTATTGTCATGGGGGTGATGAAAATGGGAAATATTGTGCCTAGAGCGGGACTCGAACCCACATCTCTTTGCATTCCGGGCCAGTGTGCTAACCATTACACCACCTAGGCTCCCTGATATCAACACACTACCCACGCCTACCTGTCTATGTGGCTCCTTGCCTGAGAGGTCAGTGCAGACCACTACACTCGTCCCCCTGGAATTGTAAGTCTTTTAATGCTTACAATTACATACATACAGGCAATGCACTTACACATACATACACAGGGTTGGTTCAACAACTATACAGCGTGTAGCTTGTACAGGATCCTGATCACGGCAACCAGTGTTGTGGGGGTAATGAAAATGGGAAATATTGTGCCTAGAGCGGGACTCGAACCCACATCTCTATGCATCATGGGCCAGTGTGCTAACGAGTACACCACCTAGGCTACCTGATATCAACACACTACCCATGCGTACCTGTCTATGTGGCCCCTTGCCTGAGAGGTCAGTGCAGACCACTACAGTATCCTTGAACCGGAGACCAGGGCGCCCTCTCTTTCTGTAACCAGCCTATAGTGACAGTACAATAACCAGCCAGCACCAAAACAAGGGGCAGAAAACCTCATTCATGAGGTTTCACTCCGCATGTATAAGAGGTAAAGGGACGGAATAGTAGTCAGCCTCATGGTTGAGGCATAAGAGTAAGAGGGGGGGGCCCTGATGATATGGACGTTCTTGAAGCTCAATATACAAGTAGGACCTTCACATGAACACAAGCGTGCGTGTTCACAATGTCTAAGTTGGACACATTATATTTCCTTTGAGCTGTATTCAATCTGGTCTTGTTACTTGACTCCATGTGAACACCTACCTGAGGAATATATTGTTGCCCTGGTAACATATCCACCTGTAGGGATCTGTACTCACCTGAAAGTAAATAATTAAATATATAATGAAACATTCGATAGATTGTGTCTTTATGGGAATATTAAGGCAACGCTGGACAAACATTGTTTATATACATGAAGTTTATTTGTTGGTTCATTAGTTGATTAAGCAGGGGAAATTTCAATCATTAACGGTTGGTCTTCCTCATTCCACTGCTCCTTGCCCTATCCTAATAATGCTGAGCACCAGGCTAGGAAGCGATGAGTATACATTTTTAAGTCATTGGTTTGACTCGACTAGGGCTCGAACCCACGATCCCAAGATCTACCAACACGGGAGACAAATGCTCACGCACAAATTCCGGTAAACGCCAATCCAAAAATTCTGATAAACATTGGAATTAAACCTTCAAAAATGTTGTTTCTTTACCTTCCTATTTGTTTGTCCGTTGCTCCACAATCATTGCTTTGCAAGAAAAGTGGAATTAGTCCGAATAAAAATTACCTTCAGCTAAAAATTGTTGGTTTGCGCCTGAACTATATATATGTATATAAATCCTCCGAGTCGAGTGAGGTTCCCACGTCCGTTAGGGTTAAGAACAGCCGGTGGCGTCGCCACAGGTCGCCTCGGGGAGGTACAGGAAGGTGGACATAGAAGCGAGAGTTACAAGCGTGTCATAATAATGATGTAGTTACATTCCCCGCCTTTATACTGATATAATATGCTATACGCTTCCTGATTTCCCAGTGGGGCAGCACTATGAAGTTGTCATGAACTGCAATGTCACAAGTTGGTACCAGTCCTGATATGTCTTTAGTTGTTTCCAGGATGTAAAACTCCAAAAACACCATCAGTCTACACAAAGTCAGGATAAAGTCAACTGTAGCTAACTAGTTCTGGGCATACTGTACATTCGCCAAGATGTGTGAGTAGTAGAGGGAAATGAGGGTTTGGATATGGATCCTTTAAAAAAAAACTAAATGTCGTTTATTCATTGAATAATTATTTAGTCAGCGCCAGAGCACTGGTTTTGCAGTCATATAATAACAGTGATCTGTACATAGATGAATCTATAAGTTATACCAATAAAACTGCATGCAATTCCAGTTTGATTATTAAATGATTAAACATGTGGCGAATATGCGTTACATGGCATTGCCTAGTTCTGGAAGTTTCTTTTTAAATGTTCATTTCCTTTGTTTCCTTTTTTGTTCATATGCTTACCCTTTTATTTGTTGGTAAAACAGTTTTTTGAATCCGTCAGCTTCACTTTCAGCTTCAGAAGAATCCACAACACTCCCCATTCCAAGTACTCTCCGTACCACGTTACTCAAAACTCACAACTCTGTCCATTCTGGTTACACTCTGCACCATGTTACTCTCGAGGTGCAAGATGCTACACTCTCCACTCTCAACTCTAACTATTCACTCTCCACTCTCCACCCTACATTCTCCACTCTCCAGTCTACACTTTCCACTCTCCACTCTCCACTTTGTATTATCCAAGCTCACCTATCCACTCTCCACTCTCCACTCTCTACTCTCCACTCTCCACTCTCCACTCTCCACTCTCCACTCTATACGATCTACTCTCCACTCTCCACTCTCCACTCTCCACTCCCCACTCTCTACTCTCTACTCTCTACTCTCTACTCTCCACTCTCCACTCTACATTCTCCAATCTCCACTCTACACGTTCCACTCTCCACTCCGCACTCTCCACTTTCCACTTTCTATTCTCCAAGCTCAACTATCCACTCTCTACTCTCCACTCTCCACTCTCCACTCTCTCTACTCTCCACTCTCCACTCTACACTCTCCACTCTCCAATCTCCACTTCCTATTCTCCAAGTCCAACTATCCAATGTCCACTCTCTACTCTCCACTCTCCACTCTCCACTCTCCACTCTCTACTCCCCACTCTCCACTCTCTACTCTGCACTTGTGACCCTGTGACACACCACTCAGACAATGAACGTCCGTTCTGCTTAGTGGCCATTCCCATAGGTTGCACCCAGGGACTGTATTGCCTTGTGCATGGCACATCTTTGACGTACAATACCAGATGACACAAAAATCAATGCACTCTAGGGGTGTCGTTTAATAAAAGAAGCTTTTCTTTTGGCAATATCTGATGTACTGACTGGGAAAATAGAGAATGAACATGTCCATTGTCTGTGTGGTGAGTCACAGGGTCACAATCGAACACGGAACAAGGGAACACACCACAAGGGAGCAGTCTATGGATACACAACCTTACATGTGTCTGCGATTTAGTGGGAAGGATTGTTGGGTTTTTCCGGAGTAGCCTCAGCCATGTTTTCTGGGGACTGGGGATTGCTGTAACGCCTGACGCTCAGCCTGTGAGGCCATGTGTCAAGACTAAGGTCATGTCAGAAAGGCCTGTCCTTTTTACATGTGGCTGCGATTTACTGGGAAGGATTGTTGTTTTTTTCCGGGGTAGTCTCAGCCATGTTTTCTGGGTACTTGCCACACAGATAGCAAATAAGATGCAAATTGCTGCAAGACCTCACACTCAACCTGTGAAACCACTGAGGCCATGCGTCAAGACGAAGGTCATGTCAGAAAGGTGTGAGAAGCCGGCGGTGTTACAGGATCAGGCGGAGTGGAGGGAGGGGGTGGAGGTGGGTGGGGGGGGGAGGGTCGAAGGGGCCCCTGAGGGTAGGTCTAGAATAAAAGGAGCATGGTCTGACACCAGGGATACACCATGTCTGGTAGCACCAGTTCATCATCAGGTATTAGAATAGTGCCACTACAAACATTACTTAATGATAATTAAGCACTTCATATATATTTAGTTAGTATATGCTTTGGCAAATGACCATTTTATTCAGAGAATAAAGGTATTTTTCAGCGCCGAGGCACTTGTCTTCTGGTCATTTTATGCTACATTCATTCACATATATAATAATAATTTGACACCGATACCGCATATGAGTTTAAAGTTGGATTTTCTTTTTTTTTCAATAACGAGTCTGTAGTAAGCACATGTCAATTTTAGTAAGCACATATTAAGTTCAACAGAATAAGCACAGTGAGATAAGCCAATGAGTTATGCACAAAGAGGTCAATAAGCTTTAACCCTTAGCCCTATATAGTCTTTTAGCAGGGGTGGGTGGGATTGCAGTTCAAAGCCAGCTAGTGTCCTCCTGTGGCCATGTCGAAGTGAGCTCACCGCCGCTAAGTCAGTCCTTATATAGGCGCTTGGGCCAATAGTTCGAGCAGGCGACCGCAGATGGCAGGTCAGTAAGATAGAGTTATCATCTCGAAGTATTTTGTATCAAAGTACGACTATATAGGCGGCGCTGACGCACAAGTCAGAAGGTGGTTTCGCCGTTACTACATAGGTGGCAGCATAAGTATTATCTTAATGCTATGAGGCTATAGCAGCGTTCGAATGCCAAATTACCCGTGTTGCTGAGCATCACAAACAATTTCAAATCGACCGGACTTTGAAACAAATACAAAAAGAAGAAACAGAAGAATAGCGACATTACCCATCAGCATTTAGAGATAACGGGGTGTACATTATATATTGGCAGTAACTTTGTACTAATATACATGCTGAATAAGAAGCTATTCCGTTAGTAGAATTTCATGCAGTTAATTCCTTTACTTCATTTCAGATTTGATAACAAATATAATGTGATGTTTGGTGTGGTTTACTTGTGTTATTGTTAAAAGTAATTCAATGTACCGCTTTGGAAGAAATGGTACACATGCATGGTCAAGTGTTTGTCGATGATAGCTGAGACTGTCTCAAAAGGTGCTAAGCAATATGGGACAAAACTTTGTCCATAGTAACGATCAACAGAGTCTCTACTTATGCATTTGCTCAGGATAAACTGATTTGTTTTTTACATGGCGTTTCATAATCCCTATAGAATACATATTGATTTGAAGCAAATGTCCTTGTGTTTTCAGTGTAACCGTTTCTGTGCTGTTTGGTGTCAATTGTTACTATGGACAAAAAAAAAGAAAAGCTAGCACCTTTTAAGACAGGCTCATATATATATATGTTGTAAATCATTCTTACGTTATCTTATGTACAGGAATAGAAGAGATAAGTATGATGGAGAGATAGACAAGTATGTGATATTAGTTGGGAGTAATTTAGACCCCACCTCCTTTATTAAAACAGAAAATCTTCCGAGCTAGTGAAGGCTAGGCCCCGTCCAGGAGGTGGAGCGGTGCATGGTGGAGGTCCCATCCCCCACGCGGACAGCGGGGTGGGAGTGCAGGACGCAACAGACATTATTACATGCGATAAAGGGTTTATCACTATCCGTATATGAGTGGTTCTCAGAAACTGTACCACATATTTGGTTTCATCGTTAGATTTGTTGTTGGTGGTAAATATGTTTATTCTGTGGAATAAGTCTTTTGTCACTGCCAAAGCACTGGTCTTCCAGCCATTTTTCAACTCAGGGTTATTTATACAAAAGGTATATAGAATAAGGTATACTATAACTGTTGAATACACAATTTGTAGGATGTAACACAATGAAATTATGTAACCCAAAGGTTCCATTGCAATATGGGAACAGTAGTGTCATATAACTACATCAATATTAGTCAGATCAATGTGAGTATTCACATAGTGTTTAGAATGTAAGCAGAAGTTCTCTTCTGTATTCAGTTGGTAAAGTTGTAGTAAGTTTTAATGTTCAGTTGCAGTTAGGCAAACAGTATATAGATGTCAGTTTTGTTAGAAATATTCTAGTGTAACTCTAGTGTAGTTAGTTTTGTGAGTTTATGAATTATGTTGTTGGGGTGGGGTTGTTAATAATACACTGGACCAGCTGTGACCAGTGAAGCAGTGGGACCAATCCCAGTGCATTTAGGTCTTAAATTTTACATTTTTATTTGGACTGTCTCTGTCATTGTGTATCCTTAATGATTTTGCTTTATTTGTGGGCGGTAGTAAGTCAAATAGTTATTGTATACTATGTGAATTAATTATGTTAGCAATAAGCTATTTAATGTATCCCACACAAAGAACTTGCGAGAACCAGCGGAGAACTGGGTCAATGTGTTTATTTGTTAGTGTTTTACATCCTAGCAACAACTCAGCTGATACCAGGACGGGTACCGACTTTGACAGTGCGCACTCTTGGTGACTGAATAGTGCTGCCCAACTGGGTGGACAAGCTACCAGCACGATAACGCAATATCCCACCCAGTCAGATTATCCTAACACCAGCTAAGAGGTCCTTGCCTAATCCTATTAATGCTGAGCGCCAGGCTAGGTAGCAACAAGTATCAATTTTGTAAGTCATTGGTTTAACTTGGCTGTGATTCAAATTCCGAAGCTTCCCTCCACACAGGAAGTATGCGCTCTTACCAATTTGATTCCTTAGGTCACAACAGGTGTATGAGGTAGGGTCAACAAGCTGTAAAATATTCTGATATTCAGCATAGGGGGAATGCAAATGTTCTATTACTGATCGGTGTACATGACCAGGTGCATGTATGTATATATATGTATGGGATGGTGGCGTCTGAGTGGGATGTAAATAGACATAGTAGTGCTGGCAGGTCTGAGTGTGATTGCACTCAGGGCCTACCCCCTCTGATGGGATAGGGATCACCACACTCAAAGGTCAAGGTTGGTGGTGGCCATGAAACCAGTCTTGAGAAATGGGTCACAGGGTATGTACGGTGCCAAAGCGTGGTGGTGTTAGCTAACCTTGCAGTTATTTATAGATTTGGGAAATCCCTCTGAGCCTGTTCCTTGCGAGCACCGCTATTTCACAATATAGCCGCCGATCTGGCGGTGGCGGTGGCGGCGGCGGCATTAATATCGGTTTGATTATTGGTTTATTTGACCAAAATTTGGCAGCGGCATTAATATCGCTTTGATTTCTGGTTTAATTTGGCCAAATTTCACTTTTTAAAAACGTTATTCTGTCGGCGGTGGCGGTGGTTAAGTGGGTTAAGTGGACCAAATTTCACTTTTGGAGCATGTTATTGTGTTAAATATGAGAGCATTGAATAGATTTGGGCCTAATCGATACCTAACACTGTGCTTAAACCTCCTACGGAGTGGTGTTTGTGTACCCAAACTTAAACTTGCGGTGTTTCGGTAACATCGCTCCATACATAGCGACTTTTCGCCGCTAAACTAGAAATCCAGTCCAAACCCAAATTTTAGCTCGCTAACACCGCCCCATGCATACGGGCCCAGGGGGTATAAGTGGAAGCTTATTAAGGCTTAGCACAAACACCATGGGAAAGGTATCTATCTCTCCGCCAGCGCAGGCGGTGAGCGTCAGTAAGGCGCGGGAAGCGGATAGTTGTCGTCTGTTCTCACTAAGCTGTCGTCTGATGCAAAATGCACTAAAGGAAGATGACTTACCAACAGAGCAACAGTCCATCAGTGGAGAACATAAATCATCATCATACCATGAGATCTTTAAATCTAGGAAAGTTGGTTGGTTGTTTGTCTGAGTTTTACATCCTGGCAACATCTAAGGTCATATCAGGATGGGTATCGACTTGTGACAGTGCACACTCATGGCAACTTTATTGTGCTGCCCTACTGGGAAATCAGGCCATCAGCTAATAACCAACTCAGTCACATTATCCTGACACTGAACCAACCAGTCCTTGCCCTATCCTAATAATGTCTGGCCAGGAAGCGACAAGCATCAATTTTCAAGGAATTGTTTTTTTACTCGAAGGTTCGAACCCATGGATTTGAATCCCTTGAGCTACCAAAACAGGAGACGGGCACTTCACTCATTCGGCTACCCCCGTCTGGTCTAGGAAAGTGAATATACCCTAAATATAATGCTGCTTATCACGATACTGAAACGATAATTGTCATCCACATACTGGTTTTATTTGTGTACTTTTGTTGTGTCTTTTTTTTTTACCTTAATGATTATTTTTGTGTCATTAGCTTCATTGACAAATGTTTTCCCAAAAGGACAATAACAAAAACACGAAAATAAAATAAGAAGAAAATGATGAATTAATCTCCATTTTCTCGAAATGGACATTAATTTTGACGGTGATTTCGCGATGGTGTCAGAAGGTTAACAAGAAAAGGCACCATTACTTGGAGGGTGGGGGGGGGGGACAGGCGAAAAAGGAATGGCTAATGGTAATTGAAACCTTGATTATGTGCGCCTCAAATAACTGAAGATAAGCATTCTGTGCAGCGACACCTAAGTGCAGATAGTGGATGCGTGTAATGCTGTTATTATGTCCTGGCAACATCTAAGGTAATACCAGGACAGGTACCGACTCCTCACCAGACGCCATCATGTTTGTTTGTTGGGGTTTTGTGCTGGCAACATATAAGGTAATACCAGGACAGGTACTGACTCGTCAGCAGATGCTTGTGTGTTGGGGTTTTATGTCCTAGCAACATCTAAGGTCATACCAGGACAGGTATCAACTCATCACCAGATTCCATCATGCTTGGGTGTTGGGGTTTTATGTGCTAGCAACATCTAAGGTCATACCAGGACAGGTACCGACTCATCACCAGATTCCATCATGCTTGTGTGTTGGGGTTTTATGCCCTGGAAACAGCTAAGGCCATACCAGGACAGGTACTGACTCGTCACCAGAGTCCATCACGTTTGTTTGTTGGGGTCTTATGTCCTAGCAACATCTAAGTTCATACCGAGACAGGTACCGACTCATCACCAGAATCCATCATGCATGTTTGTTGGGCTGTTACATCCCGGAAACATCTAAGGTCATACCACAACAAGTACTGACTTGTCACCAGACTTCATCATGTTTGTTTGATGGGGTTTTATGTCCTGGCAACATCTAAGGTCATACCAGGACAGGTACCAACTCGTGACCAGACTTCATCATGCATGTTTGATGGGGTTTTCTGTCCTGGCAACATCTTAGGTCACACAACAGCAGGTAACGACTGGTGACAGGGCTCTGATGTTGAATGTATCTGGAAAATCCTATATATTTTGCAAATATTTCTGTTCCTTTAATTAATAGTGTGAGAATTTAGAGATACATTAGTAATTCTGATTGAGGGGGCTTGGCTGGCTGAGGGTGGAGCTTTTCATGGTTTTAGCTGCTGTGGTTTGATGTCATACAGATTTGGACTTCCTGTTCCGCCGGGTTGGCGAGTGATGTTATAAGATGTGATAAGCTGTGATAAGATGTGATAAGATGTGATAAGTTGTGATAAGTGGTGATAAGATGTGATAAGCTGTGATAAGATGTGATAAGCTGTGATGAGCTGTGATAAGGTGTGATAAGCTGTGATAAGATGTAGTAAGCTGTGATAAGCTGTGATAAACAGTCATACGCTGTGATAAGCTGTGATAAGATGTGATAAGATGTGATAAGCTGTGATAATATGTGATACGTTGTGATAAGCTGTGATAATATGTGATAAGCTGTGATAAGATGTGATAAGCTGAAATAAGCTGTGATAAGCTGTGATAAGGTTGATAAGCTGTGATAAGATGTGATAAACTGTGATAAGCTGTGATTATAAGATGTTAGGACTACAACCTACAAGAGGTGATGGCTGATGGTATCAGCAGTGAGATATTTACTTGTGTGCCAAACACGTCATTATATGTCGCAGCCCCTTATTTATCTGAGGTCATAACAAAATATGAATAGGAACCTAGGAATGGGGATTGACAATGTAGCAATCGATCAATCCGCTTGACAGTCCGTCGCAGTTGTATCTAACCTGCGAAAGCCATTAAAATGGGACATTGCCACTTTGTGTGTGTGGGGGGGGGATGGGGTGGACCCCATTATGTGATGTCCCTCAGGAGTAGTGGGTTAAGGGGGTACATGGGGTACATGGGGTACATGGGGTACATTGGGTACATGGGTTACATGGGGGACAGGGGGTACATGGGGTACATGGGGTATAGGGGCACATGAGCACATGGGGTACATGGGGAACACGGGGTACACGGGGTACACGGGGTACATGGGGTACATGGGGTACATGGGGTACATGAGGTACATGGGGTACATGGGGTACATGGGGCACATGGGGATAGATGAGGGAGGGGGAATAGGTTGGGAAGGGGGAGAGAGAAGGTGAACATGCGAGGTGGGATGCAAGGAATAGGGGAGGTTAGTGCGGGTGGGGGAGTGATGTGAATGTGGGTGGGAGGGGAAGAGAGAGGGGCGAGGAGGACAGGGGAGGGGGGGGAGATGTGATGGTGGGAAGGAGGGGTTAGAAAGAGAGGTGTAGAGCAGAGTGTGGGGAAGAGAAGTTGGAAGAGGGAGGAAAGGGAGAGAGGTGAGGAGCAGAGGGGAAGGGAGGAGATGGGATAGTGGGAGGGAAGGGGTGGAAAGAGAGAGGAGCAGAGTAGAGGGTAGAGAAAGGATCTGAATGTGAGAGGGATAAGGAGAGGGGAGACATTTGAGAGGAGTGAGGAGGAGGTAGAGGAGGCTGAGGGGAGGATGCAGAAAGAGAGGCGAGCAAAAGTGATGATGAAAGGAAGGAGAATAGGAGAGACCAAGCTGGAAGGAGGAGGATGGCATTGTGCAGCGAGGATGTGAAGTTAGGAGAGGGGCGAAAGGAATATCAGAGAAGAGAGGGGAGAGGAGAGAGGAGAGAGGAGAGGAGTCATGAGAGAGGAGAGAGGAGAGAGGAGAGAGGAGAAAGGAGAGAGGAGAGAGGAGAGAGGAGAGAGGAGAGAGGAGAGAGGTTTAGGAGATGGAGGGGAAAGAGGGAAGGAGGGGAGGAGGGGTGAAGGTGGGAGATGGATGGGCAATGAAGAGAGATGAGGAGGGGAGGAGGTTGGGATGGGGGGTTTAAGAAGGTGGGTGGGAAGGAGCGAGGATGAGAGAAAGAGGAAGGACTTGGGAGAGGAGGTGAACGAGGGATGAGGACTGGAAGGGGGTGAGGAGAGAGAGGGAGAGGGAGAGGGTTTAGGATATTCAGCAGATAACCTGGTCACACGGTTAGTATCCGGTTAGTCCGGATCATAGACAGGACCATCAGCATAATCCGGCATGAACGGGCCATGAATCGACAGTGTACTTCCGGGCGCGGTTCATGAACAATTTACCGGCAATTCGCCCCAAGACATTTTAATTTAAAAGCACTTTCGGCAACAGTATTGTTGGTATCACGCTGTAGGATTAGCGTGGCTTTACTAGAGAATGAACATGATTAAAGAAGCTCTTACATTAAAGTTATAGACACAATATGAGGGGCGAATGGGACAATGTAGTCACACATTCCGATAGGTCACTTCCGGAAGGTCAAGGTCGTAGTGATATTTATGTAAGGAGGATGTCGGTGAAATTTATGGATGGAAATGATATAAGTGAATGTTGCAGGCAAGTGGAAGACGATGGTGCCCGAGTCGGGCAGTGAGCGTGTAGTGATGTGTATGAGTGTGTTGGTACAGAGTGGTAGCAGTGTGGTGGTACTGAGTGGTAGCAGTGTGTTGGTACTGAGCAGTGGCAGTGTGGTGGTGCTGAGTGGTACCAGTGTGGTGGTACAGAGTGGTAGCAGTATGTTGGCACTGAGCGGTGACAGTGTGGTGGTACTGAGTGGTAGCAGTGTGTTGGTACTGAGTGGTAGCAGTGTGTGGTGTCTGGTGGTGGAGTGTGATAGTAATGAGTGGTAGCAGTATGGTGGTACCGAGTGATAGCAGTGTGGTGGTACTGAGTGGTAGCAGTGTGTTAGTATTGAGTGATAGCCGCGTGGTAGTACTGATTGGTATCAGTGTGGTGGTACTAAGTGGGAGCAGTGTGGTGGTACTGAGTGGTAGCAGTGTGTTAGTATTGAGTGGTGGCAGTGTGATAGTAATGAGTGGTAGCAGTATGGTGGTACCGAGTGATAGCAGTGTGGTGGTACTGAGTGGTAGCAGTGTGTTAGTATTGAGTGATAGCCGCGTGGTGGTACTGAGTGGTATCAGCGTGGTGATACTAAGTGGTAGCAGTGTGGTGGTACTCAGTGGTAGTAATTGTGTAAGTCGTCCCTCATGTGGCTCCCTCTAGAAGCTGTAGCATTAAAGTTGCATAGTCCGATGGTTTTGACTTTCTGTCATTTTCTGAGATAAATATGTTAGGTTGGTCATTATAATCTACTTTACTTTAGTTTGAAGTAATTTTTACTTTAAATGGTTAACTTTTGAGATATTTGAAGTGCAAACGTGCAAAATTAATGTTGGCAAGCTTACCAAAACTCTAACACCATAGGGTATGTTTAATAAGTGCAGCAGCATCTAAGTTAGATATGTAGAATCAAATCTAGATAATTGTTTTGGTTTTAAAAATTTGATATTTTCATCGGACTATGCAGCTTTAACTACCGGGTATCATTATGCCTTATAGAACCGGGCGTTTACAGGAATGTGGGCTAAACTCTTCCTTTTTACACATATATGTCTATGAATGTGTATATATATGTATATATGCATATAAATAATATATCCTCCGATGTGACTGACACTGGTCAACATCTAGGCGAGGTGAGGTGAGTGAGATGGCGCCACCGGTTCCGTGTTGTGTCTTATGGAGGATAACAATAATATAATAAGTAATATTACCTTGTGAATCTTTATACTCGCATAATACGTTATACATCACATATATATATATATATATATATTATATCTGCTCATTTACTACCCCCAGTGCCAGAACACAATATTTTGCTGACTCATATCACATTAAGTCAGCACTATCATGATCTGTGAGGGAGGCTTTTGTATTCCAATCGAACAATCCGCTGTCTCAAAAACATAATCTCACTGTGACCTTGTAGACAGGCAAACTCCAACGATTCAAGTAAACTCAAGTCTTCTATGGGACTCGAACCCATGACCTTCTGCTGAGGCCATACGTTTCCCAAACTCACTAATATCTGGCATATGATTATGATGGAACATGAGATCGAAGGAATTCACACGATTTAGTTAATGCAGACAACAGTGGATGTCACACTAAACAGGCTAATGGATGGCATATATAAATTATAGAAAACGAGATGGGAGAAATTCACACAATTTACTTAGTTCAGAATATATTATCTTTTCAGCTTGTTTTATTTAACGACGCCTCTAGAGCACATTTATTTGTATCATCGGCTATTGGATGTCAAACTATCTGTAACACCAAACATGCTAAGGAATGGTGTATATAAATGACAAATCATGATAAGGAAGGAATTCACACAATTTAGTTAATGCAGGCGATATTAGCTTTACCACCAAGCTGGCTAGCGAATGGTGTATATAAATGAGACAGAAGGAATTCACACAATTTAGTTAATGCAGACGACATTAGATGTAACACCAAACTGGCTAACGAATGGTGTATATAAATGAGAAGGAAGGAATTCACACAATGTAATTCATGCAGACAACATTTACGGTGACAACAAACATGCTAACAAATGATGTATACAACTGACAGAACATGAGAAAGAAAGAATTCACACAATTTTGTTATTGAGGAGCCACATTCGCCACAAGAGATGATGACTTAAAGTAGCAACTAACGTAAGGTACAGACAGCAGACAACATTTTGTGTTCCGCTTTATTTTTGAGAGAACATGAAACCTGCTAATAACTGACGTAACCAGAGTGACCTTTTAGTAACTATAGCAGAACATCTACTGAATTACAATACACATTGACAGCAGACGACATTTGATCGGCGCAGATGAATCACCAACCACTTCCGGTGTAAACACCTGCAAGTGTCGGCCTTTCTAAGTCACGTGCTCATCTGACGGCGGCCATGATGGATGGGCATCTCGGCATCCCTTTCACCCCTTATCTGACCCTTGACCCGTGACCCTATTTACCCCTCTGGGCTACACGGTATCCGTCATGTTGGTGGCCCTGCCTCCATGTTTACCACCCTCCCCTCCGCCCCCCCCCCCCCACCTCCTTACTTCAAGCCCACTCAACCCCTGGCGGACATTTACACGAGCCTCGGGTCCAGCTACGACTACCTCTATCTATGCCATAGATAGAGCGCACCCCTCCCGTGCGGAAGATCAGGAGTTTGGTTCCCGGTCCAATCAAACCAATGACTTACACAATTGATAATTGTCGCTTCGTGGCCTGGGGTTCAGCATTACTAGGATAGGGCAAGGACTGGTTAGCTCGGTATCAGGATAATGTGACTGAGTGGAATATCAGGTCATGGTGCCAGCAAGCCTGATTTTCCAGTGGAGCAGCACTATAAAGTTGCCATGAGCGCGTATTGTCATAAGTCGGTGCCCGTCCTAATATGACCTTAGATGTTGCCAGGATGTAAAATTCCAACAACCAGCCAACTCTGTATTGTCACCCATATATCCACCCCTTTGCTCCTCCACCAGTATGTACCCCTCTTCCTTAGATGTACACCTTTGTATCTATTTACACAAATGGGTTCTCTGTTTACCACTAGTTCCTAGCTTTACCCCTTTGTCTCTCTATTTACACTAATTGCTTCCCTCTTTATCCCTGTTTCCCATCTTTACCACTTTGTCCATATTTACACTAATTGGTTCCCTCTTCATCCTTGTTTCCCATCTGTACCCCTTTGTCTCTCTATTTACACGAATTGGTTCCTTCTTTATCCCTGCTTCCCATATTTACCCCTTTGTCCATATTTACACTAATTGGTTCCCTCTTCCTCCTTGTTTCCCATCTTTACCCCTTTGTGTCTCTATTTACACTAAGTGGTACCCTATTTATCCCTGTTTCCCATATTTACCCCTTTGTCCATATTTACACTAATTGGTTCCCTCTTCCTCCTTGTTTCCCATCTTTACACCTTTGTCCATATTTACACTAATTGGTTCCCTCTTTACCCCTGCTTCCCATCTTTACCCCTTTTCCATATTTACACTAATTGGTTCCCTATTTATCCCTGTGTCCCATCTTTACCCCTTTGTCCATATTTACACTAATTGGTTCCCTCTTCATCCTGGTTTCCCATCTGTACCCCTGTGTCTCTCTATTTACACTAATTGGTTCCCTCGTTATCCCTGCTTCCCATCTTTACCCCTTTGTCCATATTTACACTAATTGGTTCCCTATGTATCCCTGGTTCCCATATGTACCCCTTTGTCTCTCTATTTAGACTAATTGGTTCCCTATTTATCCCTGTTTCCCATCTTTAACCCTTTGTCCATATTTACACTAATTGGTTGCCTATTCCTCCTTGTTTCCCATCTTTACCCCTGTCTCTCTCTATTTACACTAATTGGTTCCCTCTTTATCCCTGTGTCCCATCTTTACCCCTGTGTCTCTCTATTTACAGTAATTGGTTCCCTATTTATCCCTATTTCCCATCTTTACCCCTTTGTCCATATTTACACTAATTGGTTCCCTCTTCCTCCTTGTTTCCCATCTTTACCCCTGTGTCCATATTTACACTAATTGGTTCCCTCTTCCTCCTTGTTTCCCATCTGTACCCCTTTGTCCATATTTACACTAATCGGTTCCCTCTGTATCCCTGCTTCCCATCTTTACCCCTTTGTCCATATTTACACTAATTGGTTCCCTATTTATCCCTGTTTCCCATCTTTAGCCCTTTGTCCCTATTTACACTAATTGCTTCCCGCTTAATCCCTGTTTCCCATCTTTAGCCCTTTGTCCCTATTTACACTAATTGGTTCCCTTTTTATCATGTTCCCATCTTTACCCCCTTGTCTCTCTATTTACACTACTCCGTTGCCTGTTTGCCGATTTCCCCAGGTCTATTCCTCTGTCCACCAGGTCTATTCCTCTGTCCATTAGGTAGATCAGCTATGAGGTATGCAGGTATTGCAGGTATAGCAATACCTCAGGGAGTTTGACGCCCCTGCCTTGCAGAGTTGTAAACCACTGCCTTGTGGTACAGGTTCTTGACAGAACTGAAGGCTAAGGGAGCAAGCCCTAAACAGAAAACCATGTCACTGTGGCAGCATTAAGGGCGGTTGATGTATGGAACTCCCAACTGCAGGGACAAATAGTTTTGCGCCTGTCTTGACATGTTCTTGCCGGTGTGAAACCTGTATTTGCTCCCCGAGAGAGTGCCGCTGGTAACTTGCAAAAGCCAGCAGCACTTCAACACTTTTGCAGGCAGCTTTAATGAAATGTACAACCGCACAAAGAGCAGCAGTCAAGTAATGAAAGCAGTCTTTGTCGCATCGCGACCGACAGCATGATGATGATAATAATTCCTCTGTCCATATTTGCCCTAATTATTTCCTGTGTTCCCTTCTTCCTCAGATTGGCCCCTTTCTTCCTATTTACCTTACTCACCCTCTATTTACCCTGCTGCTACTGACTCCCTTTCGTACCCACTATTTACCCCGCTGCCCCGCTGCTACTCACTTCTTTACTTACACACTATTTAGCCATCTGCTACTGACCCCTGTACTTACCCACTATTTACCCCTCTGCTACTGACCCCCGTACTTACCCCCTATTTACCCCTCTGCTACTGACCCCCGTACTTACCCACTATTTACCCCTCTGCTACTGACTCCCATACTTACCTACTATTTACCACTCTGCTACTGACCCCCATACTTACCTACTATTTACCCCTCTGCTACTGACCCTCGTACTTACCTACTATTCACCCCTCTGCTACTGACCCCCGTACTTACCCACTATTACCCTCTGCTACTGACCCCCATACTTACCTACTATTTACCACTCTGCTACTGACCCCCTACTTACTACTATTTACCCTCTGCTACTGACCCGATCTTACCCATTATTTACCCATCTGCTACTGACTCCTTACTTACCCACTATTTACCCCTCTGCTACTGACTCCCATACTTACCCACTATTTACCCCTCTGCTACTGACTCCCATACTTACCCACTATTTACCCCTCTGCTACTGACTCCCTTACTTACCCACTATTTACCCCTCTGCTACTGACCCCCATACTTACCCAATATTTACCCCTCTGCTACTGACCCCCATACTTACCCACTATTTACCCCTCTGCTACTGACCCCCATACTTACCCACTATTTACCCCTCTGCTACTGACTCCCGTACTTACCCACTATTTACCCCTCTGCTACTGACCCCTGTACTTACCCCTATTTACCCCTCTGCTACCGGCCCCCATACTTACCCCCTATTTACACGTCTGCTACTGAACCCCATTCTTACCCACTATTTATCCCTCTGCTACTGACTCCTGAAGTGGGGATTCAAATCATTCATAGATGAAGTGGGGATTCAAATCATTCATAAGCTAGTAACTGACATCTATGAGACTGGATTTATACCATTGAATATGAATGAATCCATATTTGTACGACTCCCAAAGAAGCTAAAACCAACATTGTGTACTGAGTACAGAACACTAAGCCTGATGAGTCATATGTTGAAGATGATCCTGAAAATAATTTTACTGAGAAACAGACAGAAAATTGAAGAACAAATCAGTAACGTACAAAGTGGGTTTATATCTGGAAGAGGTACACGTGAAGGGATTTTCAATATGAGAATGATTTGTGAACGTTATTGTGAAGTGAACCAGGATGTTTATGCCTGCTTTATTGACTATGAGAAGGCCTTCGACCGAGTCAATCATGAACTGTTAATCAAATGTTTACAAGATATTGGTGTCAATGGCAAAGACATTAAACTAATTGTGAACTTATACTGGACACAACATGCATTTATAAAAATGGAGCAGGGCCTATCGGATGAAGTTATGATTAAACGAGGAGTTCGACAGGGGTGTGTATTGTCACCATGTCTATTTAACCTGTACACAGAGATGATTTTCAGACACATTGAAGATTGCAAGGGAGTGACAATAGGTGGCATGAACGTCAACAATCTTAGATATGCCGATGACAGTGTAATACTAGCAGACAGTGAGAAAAACCTACAAGATATAGTGAATAGAATCAATAAAGCTGGAATACTATTCAACATGAAGATGAATGCCAGGAAGACCAAAACAATGGTTATAAGTAAAAAGACAGATAAACCAAATGTCAATATAACCATAGATGGCACAAACATAGAACAAGTATCCGAATTCATATATCTCGGACAAAAGATTACAAATGATGGGAGATGTGAGGAAGAAATTAAAAGAAGGATAACAATAGCCCGAACAACATTCTCCAAAATGAATAGAGTGTTAACATCAAGTAAGATATTAATACAAACAAGGAAGCGTATTCTTCAGTGTTATGTGTGGTCTACTCTAATGTATGGGGCAGAGACATGGACAATCTCTAAGAAAATGTACAAACGTTTAGCAGCATTTGAGATGTGGACTTATCGAAGGATGATGAAAATATCATGGACAAAGAAGATCACCAACAAAGAAGTTCTCAGAAAAATTAAAAATAAGAAAAGCTTGTTTGCCACTATACAGACAAAGAAACTTATTTATTTTGGCCACATCATTCGTCAGAGTTCAATATACCGTACATTGTTGGAAGGGAAGGTGAATGGCAGCAGAGGGAGAGGGAGACCAAGAACATCATGGTTTACAAATATTTCACAGTGGACAGGCTTGAATTATTCACAGTCTATCAGAACAGCACAACATCGGGACAAGTGGAGAACCATTGCATCCAACCCTCGACTAGAGGATGGAACTATTGATTGATTGACTGACTCCTGTACTTACCCACTATTTACCCCTCTGCTACTGACCCCCATACTTACCCAATAGTTACCCCTCTGTTACTGACCCCCATACTTACCCACTATTTACCCCTCTGCTACTGAACCCCATACTTACCCACTATTTACCCCTGTGCTACTGACCCCCATACTTACCCACTATTTACCCCTCTGCTACTGACCCCCATACTTACCCACTATTTACCCCTCTGCTACTGACACCCATACTTACCCACTATTTACCCCTCTGCTACTGACCCCCGTACTTACCCAATATTTACCCTCTGCTACTGACCCATACTTACCTACTATTTACCCCTCTGCTACTGACCCCCATACTTACCCACTATTTACCCCTCTGGACCACCGTACTTACCCACTATTTACCCCTCTGCTACCGACTCCCGTACTTACCCACTATTTACCACTCTGCTACTGACCCCCATACTTACCCAATATTTACCCCTCTGCTACTGACCCCCATACTTACCTACTATTTACCACTCTGCTCCTGACCCCCATACTTACCCAATATTTACCCCTCTGTTACTGACTCCTGTACTTACCCACTGGTGTTCTCTGTGGCG